>JBBGZY010000758.1:2495000-2770000 GCA_037952925.1 Lithobates clamitans | reverse complement strand
AGGTATATTAAAAAAATACAAAAAAAAAAACCTTCTTGACGGCAATACATTAAAATAAAAATGCAGCTCTAGTAGTAGTAGTAGCTAATCTTTCTGCTGGGTTAAATGACAACTAGCACCATTTAAACCACTTCCTGTGAGCCAAAGACTTTGTACCACAAGCAGCCATCACCCACTTTGGGGTGTTGCCCAGATTATTTTATGGTGCATTTGCACAATAGGAAATTGATGGCACCTAGTGATTGCTGTGTTTATTTTTTGGTTGCTTTATAGTATGCCTGAATGGCCTCATCCACCAGAAGGAGGGGTTGTCTATTGAGGACTGTCACAGACTAGTCCACAGTTTGCACAGAGACTATAACCTTACCGACTTTAAGTGGACGTCTGAAAAGACTTTTCCCTTCACCCACTCTCCTTAGGGGGCTTTTTAGAAGTGAAAAATCAGCAGCATAAACTCCGCAGTATAACCCGGCGTTGGTGGCTCCGCCCCACTCTGCCTATGATTACGTCACTGCCCTATCATGCGTTGCACCAATCGGCTTTCTCAAAGTTTTAGGCTCTATTGGCACAGCGTGTGAGGTGGGTGTTACAATTTAACTAAACCCATTTGATTTTAGTCGACTAAAATGATTTTAGTCAACTAAAATGTGTTGGAGATCTTAGCCGACTGAAATGTAGGATATTTTAGTAGACTAAAATGTACTGCAGATTTGAGTCGACTAAATAAGACTAAAACAATTCAGTTGACTAAAATACAACAATTAAAATGGCATTTTAGCCAAAAGGCTATGACTAAAACTAAATCAAAATTAACACTGGTTATAACTTCCCTGAAAGCAGGAAAGGAACCAGGGTTAGCTCAAAATTTCCATACCAGCTCTCTGCTAAAGACTGTTCTAAAAATGTATGGAAAAATAATAGAGAATAGATTGTCACAAACTGTACTCCTGCTAATCAAGGATGATCAAGTGTTGTTTGTGTTTGGCAGCAGGACATGTTAATCTTGATGCATTTTTCCAAGTCCCACAAAGTGCCCTCATCAGCAGCAGAAATAACCAGGTCTGCATGGCTACACTGAGAAAGGTTGATCAGACAATATATGCTAAAGTGAGATTTGTTTACTGTACAATAAAAAAATCTATACAAACACCGACACACAACAAACATACAGTATGTAGCACACAGACAGGATTGGTCTGGCAATTTGATTCTGGGTTTTATTTCCTGATAGGCACATGGCAGCCAGGAACATGACATTTCCCACACACTTGAGTCAGTAAACAGGTTGTGTAGCTGTTTTTTTTTAGGGGAGGGGGGTATAACGTGGATAGGGGGAGGGTGAGCCTAGGGATACTCCAGTAGACTTGAAAATTATGAAACTAACCCTAGACTAAGACTTCAGGGTGAAGGCACCCCCTTTTAAGTGTATAGTTGAACAGTACAAAACAGGGACTCCTTAAGTGCCGGTTCACACTAGACGCGGCACGACTTGCAGGTCGCCTCACCGAGGCGACCTGCACATGACTGCCGGGGCGACTTGCAAGACGACTTCTGTATAGAAGTCTATGCAAGTCACCCCCAAAGTAGTACAGGAACCTTTCTTCTAAGTCGGAGCGACTTGCGTCGCTCCGATTAGAACGGTTCCATTGTACAGAACGGGAGGCGACTTGTCAGGCGGCTAGGTCACCTGACAAGTCGCCCCCGTGTGAACCGGCTCTAACAGGAATAAAATCCTGAGTGTACAAATAGTAACTGCTGATCTCCCAGAAAAGCTAAAGAAAATCTTTAGGTCCAGAAGACTGGTACTCATCGTTTCTCGATCACTGTGCTGCCCCATGCAAGGTCGGTTTCTGTACTCTACTTGCCTGTGTCCTGGATCCTTAGAAGACTTTCTGTAAATGCTTCAGGAAGACAGAACAGTGGTCTCCCAGACAAACAGTAGCTGGGACCCCACAAAAGGTGCTTGTTTCCAGGCAGATTTCCCAGGGATGCCACAGCCCTCGCACTTTGTGTAAAAAGGTTGTTTAATTCTGTCTTCTCTGATCCTCCCCTCCTTCCACTAACTCCTAATAATTTCCTGATAACATAGAGTCTATGGAGTCAGGCTGCACATGCTTAGATCGGTGTGTATTATTAGAGAGGGTTTTTTTTCTTGGAAGGATGTATGTGATCAGCAAAGGGCCAGATAGAGGGTTAGGGGTCCTGCAGTCTCATAGATCAGTCAGAAAACTCCTCCTACAAGCTTTAACCAGTGCTTGGCTGGACACTGCTAGAAGTCACAAGACTGCTATATACTGCTAATGAGAAAAGTTATTAAGCAGTTTATATTTACTAAAATAATTGCATTTCCATGTTCTGTGTGCTGTGAGAGACCAGATATAGTGAATGCAGGGTCCTGGGTAGGGATGAGCCGAACACCCCCCTGTTCGGTTCGCACCAGAACTTGCGAACAGGCAAAAAATTTGTTCGAACACGTAAACACCGTTAAAGTCTATAGGACACGAACATGAACGTGCTAATTTCAAAGGCTTATATGCAAGTTATTGTCATAAAAAGTGTTTGGGGACCTGGGTCCTGCCCCAGGGGACATGTATCAATGCAAAAAAAGTTTTAAAAATGGTCGTTTTTTCAGGAGCAGTGATTTTAATAATGCTTAAAGTAAAACAATAAAAGTGTAATATCCCTTTAAATTTCAGACCTGGGGGGTGTCTATAGTATGCCTGTAAAGGAGCGCATGTTTCCCATTTTTAGAACAGTCTGACAGCAAAATGACATTTCAAAGGAAAAAAAGTCATTTAAAACTACTCGCAGCTATTAATGAATTGCCGGTCCGACAATACACATAAAAGTTCATTGATAAAAACGGCAGTCAGACAGCAAAATGACAGCAAAAATTTTTGGTGCGGGGTTCCCCTTAATTTCCATACCAGACCCTTAAATTAAGGGGAACCCCGCACCAAACATTTTTGCTGTCATTTTGCTGTCAGACTGTTCTAAACACGGGAAACATGCGCCCCTTTACAGGCATACTATAGACACCCCCCAGGTATGAAATTTAAAGGGACATTACACTTTTATTGTTTCACTTTAAGCATTATTAAAATCACTGCTCCCGAAAAAATGGCCGTTTTTAAAACTTTGTTTTGCATTGATCCATGTCCCCTAGGGCAGGACCCAGGTCCCCAAACACTTTTTATGACAATAACTTGCATATAAGCCTTTAAAATTAGCACTTTTGATTTCTCCCATAGACTTTTAAACGGTGTTCCGTGGCATTCGAATTTGCCGCGAACACCCCAAATTGTTCGCTGTTCGGCGAACTGGCGAACAGCCGATGTTCGAGTCGAACATGAGTTCGTCTTGAACTTGAAGCTCATCCCTAGTCCTGGGTTTAGTAACACTTTATTTCAATAGGTTTTTATTGAGTTATTAATACAAAGATAGTAAAAAACAGTCCAGTTGCAACAAAAACAGTGGTTCCGCCCAGCTTAAGTGAGTCTAGCTCATCCTGAACAACCACCATATATGATTATGTTTGTTAATATATGTAATGATACATTTGCTTAAATGTTTATATTTAACATACTAAGTAGGCAGAGAGGGAATGGGAGGTAGGAAGGGCAGGATAGGGGGGAGGGGAACTAGGGAATTGGGGAAGTAAGGGGGAAAATAAGGAGGAGAGTATCACCAGCACATCAAGTGAGGAATTTTCAGAACAGTATAGAAAATATGGTTCAAAGCAGTCTATAACACAACAATTCACGTGTGAACTTTACATTTCGGATGTGTCAACCAATGGGACCATTGTACAGAAAATGTGTTTAGTTGCATATTTTTCCTAGCTATTATCTTTTCCAATTCACATTGTTGATTGTCTGCAATTGTGCTAGATATGGAGGGTGTTTCTGCGGTTTTCCATAACCTAGTGATATTTAGCTTGGCAGTTCTGGTGTTTGAAGGGTATTTTTCTAGCCCTACATGGAGCAGCACTAGTGAAGGGGTAGGAGTAGAAGGCAAGCTAGAGTTAGTAGAGATCAATGTGAATATTTGTCTCCAAAATGAGGTGAGGGATTTACAATACCATAGTACGTGGGTTATGGAGCCTATGCTGCCACAGTTCCTCCAACAGCATGGTGGGCTTCCAGGGTATATCTTCGATAGCTGGTAGGGCATTAGATACCATCTATGTAGGGTTTTTTGGTAGGTCTCCCAATGATTGGAACAGTGAGATGCAGTGAAGGTGAACCTAAATGCTCGTTGCCATATATCTGGGGTAATGTGGACCCTCAACACCTCGGCCCATTTGGTTAAGGTATCAATTTGCGAGTAAGGGCGATCATCATTCAGTATCTTCTGAAGGGATTGTGATGGATTAGTAATCATTAGTATCACATCATCTGCGAATAATCTTATTCTATGGTCTGTGGTATCACATTTAAATCCTGAGATTTGTGTATCAGTTCTAATTTTGGTCACGAGGGGGTCCATTAGCAGGGCAAAAATAAATGGTGAGAGGGGACTTTCCTAACGTGTGCTGTTCGATATGGTGAATGGGGTGGATAGGGCTCCTCCTGTGAGTACTTTTGCTGAGGGGTTGGAGTAGAGAGAACGTATAGCGTTTTGATCCCAAATTTAATTTGGCAAGGACCTCTTTTAGAAAACCCTAATGGATTCTATCAAACACCTTCTCTGAAGCAGAGAAGGCGTTTGTGTTTGGATAGCGTGGTGTATGAGGTTCATTACCCTTCTTGTGGCGTCTGGTGCCTGACGGCCTGGGATAAACCCGACTTGGTCGGGGTGCCCTAAAGATGGGAGGTATGTCAGTAATCTTTTGGCAAGGACTTTAGCTAGTATCTTTATGTCTGTGTTCAGGAAAGATATTGGCCTACAATTTGCAGTTGATGAGGGACCTTTGTCTGGTTTCAGTATAGTTATAATAGTTGAACGTAACATGTCTGTTGGTAGAGAACCACAGGCACCAACATGGTTGAAGAGGGCCATTAATTGGGGTGTGAGGATGTCATTAAATTGCTTATAGAATTCATTTGAAAACCCATCCTCTCTGGGTGACTTATGTAGGGGTAAGTCTTTGATGGCGCCAGTTATTTCCTCTACGGAGAAGGGCTGGGACAGAGACTAAAGTTGGGAGGCTGAGACAGTGGGTAGGGTTATAGATTTTAAAAATTCACGGATAAGAGATTCTGATGGTTGATGCGTCAAGGGGTCATTTTTAAGTTGTATAGAGATGAGTAATGCTCGCTAAAGGCATTTGCAATGTCTTGTGGGTCCGTTAGGAGTTGTCTGTAGGTGGGGTGGAGGAGAGAGGAGATTTGAGATTTCAAATGTTGTGTTTTGACTGTTCGAGCCAATAGAGCTCCTGGTTTGTTTAAGGTTGTTTTCATATTTGTAATGGAGCAGTGATCTGAGTGACTGTCTCAGCTCTAGGAGTTCACTAGATAATTTGTGAGAAGGGTGGGTTTTGTTTTGCTTTTCTAATTTTTCAATTTTGTAGGATGATCTTGTCAATCTGCCTGTTCCTCTGGTTCTTTAATCTCTTATTTAGCTTAATAAGTATTCCATGCATGTAGGCCTTGTATGCTGACCAAAGCATGCAGGTATTAGTGTTAGGAAGAGCATTCAGTTCCAAGAAGGAGCGATGCTCACGAATGAAATTTCTTTGTCCGCTAGGAGAGGGAGTTGAGTCTCCATATTCGTGGTGGTCCTCGTCGATGATCGTCCAAGATTATAGTTATTGAGGCATGATCTGACCAGGAAATGGTAACTATTTCAGAGCTCTTGATATTTTGCAAAGTCCATTTGTTGACCACAAACATGTCTTTGCGTGAATAGGTCATCTGTGAAGGGGAGAAATATGTGTAGTCGTTTTCGGACCCATGCTGGCATCTCCATACATCATCCAGGTCTGTTGTTCAAAGAAAGGGTTTTAATGCATCTCACTGCCGTTGTTTGTGTGTGGAGGTGTCCATGGAGGGGTCCCCGACTATGTTGAAGATGTCCCCTAGGATAAGGCTTCCTCTTTGTAAATTTCCAAGTGTTTTACATAAGCGTTTGTGGAAGCTGATTTGTTTAGTATTTGAGCCATATACATACATACACATACATTGACCAGGGTGTAGGTGCACTGCCCTATATCACAAATCAAAATTAGATAGCAACCTTGGGGGGTCCTCATAAGATTGGTGAAGTTGGAACTGGAGACTGTCTTTAATCACTGTTAGGACACCATTTTTCTTTTTTTGGCCTTAGGCAATAAAGAGTTGGTCATATTCTTTAAGTTTGTTTGTCAGGGTTTTGGTTGAAGCAAAGTGAGTCTCTTGTACAAAGACTATGTATGCTTGTTGTTTTGTAGTTTCCTTTTGCAGCGTGATTCTTTTCTGTCCACTGTTTAAGCCTCTGACATTTAGTGAGACGATCTTGATGGGCATGTTGTGCTTCAGGTAGTTATACAAGTCTGAATCTTTGGTGTACTAGAGTAATAGCCAAGAGTTCTGAGAGCAGTTTTAATATTAAGTTCACTAATATTAGAGACTGCAACTGTGGTCTCAAGATGGGTCAGATAGCCATAAAATTCAGGTTATTGGTAGTCTCAATGAGCCCAGAAGTAGAGAACAAGTAAAAAATGGGAGCTCTTTAGCAAATGAGCTCAATGTGCAGTAATTACTGCTGGTGTTAACAGGGGGAGAACAGTGATTCTCAATGGTAGCCGTCACGGATGGATCTGCAAGAATACAAGAATAGAAATTGGCTTCTGCAGAGTAACCCGCTACTACCCAGTCGAATAGTAAGGTGGAAGGTGGAGGGCAATCAGGTTTTGTCCTGAAGGGACCAGTCCGTGTCCATTTGTGAGGATGAGGGATTGTTGGAGGATGTGGTTTACTCAGGGATGAGATGCCAGTCTCTCAGGAGTTTGAGGCCCCCAGCAAGTGATTTCACAGTATACGTTTTGCTTTGGTAGGTTATTAGCAATTTAACAGGGAAGCCCCACTTGTAGGGAATGTGCTGATTCTGTAGTGATTGTCGCCGGGTATCCATTGTTGTTTTTGAGAGATCCACGTACAGTTTGATTGTGGCAAATGGTTCTGGAAGGGTAGAGAAACGCTTTGCAGCAAACATCACTTTCTCTTTTGCAGTGAAAAAATGAACACGGGCGAGTACATCTCTGGGTTTTAATTCAGGAAGATGAGGTGGTTTTGGAAGTCTATGTGCCCAATCTATTTCCAAATCTCGGTCAGTCAGATCTGGTACTATGGACCTCATCAGCGCCTGTAAATATTGGACCAGGTCAGGTTGCTGTATTGTGTCTGGGATGTTGTGGAATTTTATATTGTTCCGATGGAACTGGTCCTCTAAATCTGCCAGTTTAAGTTTAATTAAGTGTAATTCATCATTGTGTTTAGTATATACAGTATCTCACAAAAGTGAGTACACCCCTCACATTTCAGTAAATATTTTATTATATCTTTTCATGTGACAACACTGAAGAAATCACACTTTGCTACAATGTAAAGTAGTGAGTGTACAGCTTGTATAACAGTGTAAATTTGCTGTCCCCACAACATAACACATAACACAGCCATTAATGTCTAAACCGCTGGCAACAAAAGTGAGTACACCTCTAAGTGAAAATGTCTAAATTGGGCCCAAAGTGTCAATATTTTGTGTGCCACCATTATTTTCCAGCACTGTCTTAACCCTCTTTGGCATAGATTTCACCAGAGATTCAGAGGTTGCTACTGGTGTCCTTCTCCCTTCCTCCATGATGACATCACGGAGCTGGTGAATGTTAGAGAGCTTGCGCTCCTTGCATTTGAGGATGTCCCACAGATGCTCAATAGGGTTTAGGTCTGGAGACATGCTTGGTTAGTCCATCACCTTTACCCTCAGCTTCTTTAGCAAGGCAGTGGTCGTCTTGGAGGTGTGTTTGGGGTCGTTATCATGTTGGAATACTGTCCTGCGGCCCAGTCTCCGAAGAGAGGGGATCATGCTCTGCTTCAGTATGTCATGGTACATGTTGGCATTCATGGTTCCATCAATGAACTGTAGCTCCCCTGTGCCGGCAGCACTCATGCAGCCCCAGATCATGACACTCCCACCACCATGCTTGACCGTAGGCAAGACACACTTTGTCTTTGTACTCCTCACCTGGTTGCCACCACCACACGCTTGACATCATCTAAACCAAATAAGTTTTTCTTGGTCTCTTCAAACCACATGGTTCCAGTAATCCATGTCCTTAACCTGCTTGTCTTCAACAAACTGCGGGCCTTCTTGTGCATCATCTTTAGAAGAAGCTTCCTTCTGGGATGACAGTCATGCAAACCAATTTGATGCAGTGTGCGATGTATGGTCTGAGCCCTGACAGGCTGACCCCCTACCCCTTCAACCTCTGCAGTAGGGATGAGCTCAATGTTCGAGTGGATTTTGGGTGGGACCCCTATGCCATTTTTTTAAATTTGGCGCAGGGTTCCCTTTATTTCCATATCAGACCCTAAGGGCCTGGTATGGATTTTAGGGGGACCCCAAAACAGTTTCTTTTTCATTTTGGTTTGGGATTCCCCTTAATATTCATACCAGACCCAAAGGGCCTGGTAATGGGCTGGGGGGATCCCATGCTCTTTTTTTCAATGAGTTTTATCTATATTGCCGAGACCCAAAAATTCATTACAGCCACGGTTTTAAATGAAATGGTAGGTGTACATTTGTACCCTGTTACCATTTCACACAGGGGGATACCCAGGATCTGGGGATCCCCTTGTTAAAGGGGGCTTCCAGATTCTGATTAACCCCCTGCCCACAGACCCCCACAACCACCGAGCAAGGGTTGTGGGGATGATGCCATTGTCCCCATCAACATGGTACAGGTACACCCTCTTCTTCTAAACACTAGTGTGAGCTAAAACAGTCCTATATAAGAAATGGTAGTTTACACCTGTTATGAAAACAAGCTTTCACACTAATCATCCCACTATTGTGGTGGACATCATGGTCTGAAAGCATTTTATTAGTTAAAATGGTACCTAGGAACTTTCAACGCAACATTCACTGTCACTAGAGATTTTTGGATTTCTAATTTCAGACATAACCTTTAAAAACTAGCACTCATCAGATAGATATAATATTATGGATATAGTTGAGAGAGACAAGTTACTTCCATTTGAACAGATGCAAGCTATCCTTTCCCTTCTTAATTAGGAATATTTTACTTAGGCTAAACTACCATCTTAGGTATGTTGCAATTCAGTGCCAACAATGACAATACCTAAAAGAGCAACAAGCTTTTGTTCCATGGATACAGTTATGACTAAAGGTGTCTCCTTGTTCTATAATCTTTTACAATTTAAGTTAATATTTGCCAAAAGTCCACCGTTAGTAAAATAGCAGTAGGATCTTACCCTCCTTTCCCTTAAGGAGAAACACTTGCCATTAGCTATAATTACATATTCTAAATGTGTTAAGCGCTGGGAATTATCTCAGATGATATATCTTGGATGGTATTTAACTTCTTACAGGATAGGCAACAATGTAAGCTTAATGGGTGTGGCCAAGTACATATATTACTCCATATGTTATGGTCGTGTTTACACGTGAGGCGCTTTTGGAATATGATGTTCTGGCTTATTTCCTAAGTAACTGGTTGTATCACTAAACTCACACCTGAAATTGCAATTCTCAGCAAAGAACACTTTCTCTAATGCTGAGACACATTATTATACATATACTCTTAACAGCCAGGTTCATCTTAGTTAAGAAATATTGTCCAAAATATTTCTGATACTATCAGAAATGTTGATGCCTCACTGACACACAAGAGGAGTATAGCATATTTAATGGGTTAACAGAAAAATTTCACTGAACACTGGAATCTGTGGCAAACTAATCAAGGTGTAAGAACATAGAGCATTACATTCTGTGCTGTAAAAAGTTATTCACCCTTAAATGCTTTCTTTGTTGTTATTTGAAAAAAAGTTCTCAGGGCATGTTTTGCATGAATTGAGTTATGGAATTTTAAAAACTGGAATACAACAGAACAGATTGGACTGCTACTTTTATACAGATATTCGTATATTGTGATATTGATATCACAATACAGTGCAACCGGAAAGTATTCACAGTGCTTTACTTTTTCCACATTTTTGTTACAGCCTTATTCCAAAATGGATTAAATTCATTATTTTCCTCAAAATTCTTCAAACAATACCCCATAATGACAATGTGAAAGTAATTTGTTTGAAATCTTTGCAAATTTATTAAAAGTAAAAAACGAAAATAATCTCATGTACATACATATTTACAGCCTTTGCTTAATACTTTGTTGAAGCACCTTTTACAATTACAGCCTCAAGTTTGTCACACCCTTGTGTGGACATGCTCTCAACATGGGGTGGGTGCTCTGTGCCCCCCCACCCTAAAGCACCTTGTCCCCATGTTGATGGTATGGAGCCAGGGTTGTCGGGGTCTGTGGGTGGGGGGCCTATCGTAATCTGGAAGCCCTAACAAGGGGGTCCCAAAATACCAGCCCCCCCTATGTGAATGGGTATCGGGTACATTGTACCCCTACCCATTCACCAAAAAAAGTGTCAAAAAGTAAAAACCACAAGAGACAGTTTTTGACAATTCCTTTATTAAAAAAGAAAAAATGTCCTGCGATGTACATTCATCATCAATCACGCTGCCTGACAGACCTGAGAAATAGAAAAAACTTTACCTCCATGGGAGCCCTCCCAGAGACTTTTGTCTTTTAGTTTTGACAGCTCTTATATATATTATTATTATTATTTGCCAGCTCCTATAGATATCTCTCTCTCTCTCTCTCTCTCTCTCTCTCTCTCTCTCTCTCTATATATATATATATATATAGATCTCTATATATATATATATATATATATATATATAGATCTATATATATAGATAGATATATAATATATATCTATCTATATATATATATATATATATATATATATATATATATATATATAGATATATATATATATAGATAGATAGATAGATAGATAGATAGATAGATAGATAGATAGATAGATAGATAGATAGATAGATAGATAGATAGATAGATAGATAGATAGATAGATAGATAGATAGATAGATAGATAGATAGATAGATAGATAGATAGATAGATAGATAAAATTATGTATGCATGGATACACTTGTATTCAGCCCCCTTTACTCTGATACCCCTAACTAAAATCTAGTGGCACCAATTGCCTTCAGAAGTCACCTTATTAATAAATAGAGTCCACCTTTGTGTAATTTAATCTCAGTATAAATACTTAATCTCAGTATAAATCTCAGTATAAAGTTCTGTGAAGCCCTCAGGAGGTTTGTTAGAGAACCATAGTGAACAAACAGCATCATGAGGGCCAAGGAACACACCAGACAGGTCAGAGATAAAGTTGTGGAGAAGTTTAAATCAGGGTTAGGTTATAAAAGAATGCCCCAAGCTTTGAATATCTCATGGAGCACTGTTTAATCTATCATCTGAAAATGGAAAGAGTATGGCACAACTGCAAACCTACCAAGACATGGCCGTCCACCTAAACTGACAGGCCGGCAAGGAGAGCATTCATCAAGCAGCCAAGAGGCTCATGGTAACTTTGGAGGACCTGCAGAGATCCACAGCTCAGGTGGGAGAATCTGTCCACAGGACAAATATAAGTTGTGCACTCTACAAATCTGGACTTTATGGAAGAGTGGCAAGAAGAAAGCCGTTGTTGAAAGAAAGCCATAAGAAGTCCCACTTGCAGTTTGCGAGAAGCCATGTGGGGGACACAGAAAACATGTGGAAGAAGGTGCCATGGTCAGATGAGACCAAAATTGAACTTTTGGCCTAAAAGCAAAACGTTATGTGTGACGGAAGACTAACACTGCACATCACCCTGAACACCTCATCCCCACAGTGAAACATGGTGGTAGCAGCATCATGTTGTGGGGATGCTTTTCTTCAGCAGGGACAGGGAAGCTGGTTAGAGTTGATGGGAAGATGGATGGAGCCAAATACATGGCAATCTTAGAAGAAAACCTGTTAGAGTTTGCAAAAGACGAGACTGAGGTGGAGGTTCACCTTCCAGCAGGACAACGGCCTGAAACATACAGCCAGAGCTACAATGGAATGGTTTAGATCAAAGCATATTCATGTGTTAGAATGGCCCAGTCAAAGTCCAGACTTAAATCAATTGAGAATCTGTGGCAAGACTTGAAAATTGCTGTTCATAGATGCTTTCCATCCAATCTGACAGAGTTTGAGCTATTTTGCAAAGAAGAATGGGCAAAAACGTCAGTCTCTAGATGTGCAAAGCTGGTAGAGACTTCCCCAAAAAGACTTGCAGCTGTAATTGCAGCGAAAGGTGGTTCTACAAAGTATTGACTCAGGGGGTCTGAATACAAATGCACCCCACACTTTTCACATATTTATTTGTAAAAAAATTTGAAAACCATTTATCATTTTCTCTCCACTTCACAATTATGTGTCACTTTGTGTTGGTCTATCACATACAGTGCCTTGAAAAAGTATTCACCTTCTTGGCTTTTTACCTATTTTGTTACATTACAGCCTTTAGTTCAATGTTTTTTTAATCTGAATTATATGTGATGGATCAGAACACAATAGTCTAAGTTGGTAAAGCAAAATTAGAAAAATATATACATAAAACTTTTTTTCAGAAACTAAAAAACGATAATTGGCTTGTGCATATTTATTTACCCCCTTTGTTATGAAGCCCATAAAAAGGTTGGTGCAACCAATTACCTTCAGAAGTCACATAATTAGTGAAATTATGTCCACCTGTGTGCAATCTAAGTGTCACATGAACTGTCATTACATATACACACCTTTTTGAAAGACTCCAGAGGCTGCAACACCTAAGCAAGAGGCACCACTAACCAAACACTGCCATGAAGACCAAGGAACTATCCAAACAAGTAAGGGACAATGTTGTTGAGAAGTACAAATCAGGTTTAGGTTATAAAAAAATATCAAAATCTTTGATGATCCCTAGGAGCACCATCAAGTTTATCATAACCAAATGGAAAGAACATGGCACAACAGCAAACCTTCCAAGAGATGGCCACACACCAAAACTCACGGACTGGGCAAGAAGGGCATTAATCAGAGAGGCAGCACAGAGACATAAGGTAACCCTGGAGGAGCTGCAGAGTTCCACAGCAGAGACTGGAGTATCTGCACATAGGATGACAATAAGCCGTACGCTCCATAGAGTTGGGCTTTATGGTAGAGTGGTCAGAAGAAAGCCATTACTTTTATCAAAAAACAAAATGGCACATTTTGAGTTTGCGAAAAGGCATGCGGGAGACTCCCAAAATGAATGGAGGAAGGTGCTCTGGTCTGATGAGACTAAAATTGAATTTTTCGGCCATCAAAGAAAACGTTATGTCTGGTGCAAACCCAACACATCACATCACCCAAAGAACACCCTCTCATGTTTTTCAGCAGTCGGGACTGGGAAACTGGCCAGAGTTGAGGGAAATTTGGATGGTGCTAAATACAGGGATATTCTTGAGCAAAACCTGTACTACTCTGTGTGTGATTTGAGGCTAGGACGGAGGTTCACCTTCTAGCAGAATAATGACCCCAAACACACTGCTAAAGCAACACTTGAGTGGTTGAAGGGGAAACATGTAAATGTGTTGGAATGGACTAGTCAAAGCCCAGATCTCAATCCAAGAGAAAATCTGTGGTCAGACTTAAAGATTACTGTTCACAAGCTCAAACCATCCAACTTAAAGTAGCTGGAACAGTTTGCAAGGAGGAATAGGCAAAAATCCCAGTGGTAAGATATGGCAAGCTCATAGAGACTTATCCAAAGCGACTTGGAGCTGTGATAGCCGCAAAAGGTGGCTCTACAAAGTATTGACTTTAGGGGGTGAATCGTTATGCACATTGCCTTTTTCTTATTTTGTCCTATTTGTTGTTTGCTTCACAATAAAATAAAAAAAAATCTTCAAAGTTGTGGACATGTTCTGTAAATTAAATGATTCAAATACTCAACCAATCCATGTTAATTCCAGGTTGTAAGGCAACAAAACATGACAAATGCCAAGGGGGGTGAATACTATTGCAAGGCAATGTAAAATCTGAATAAAATATGTTTACATTTGTGGTTGTAACATGACAAAATGTAGAAAATTTCAAGGGTTATGAATACTTTTTCAAGGCACTGTATATACTGAAGTTTATGAAGCTATAGATCCTAGATACTGTAATGGTGGTGATCAATGAATTATAGTGAGACTGCAATAGGGTGACAGGCAATTGGTAGATAACAGTCACTATCTAGGAGGGTCACTAAATGACACTAATGTCGCTAGTGATACTAATACAGTGATCATTTCAAATAGTGTACACTGACACTGTACTGATGACACTGGCTGGTAAGGAGTTAACATCTAGGGGCAATCAAGGGGTTAACTGCATACCTAACAATGTGTAATGTGTGCTGCTTTTATTTTCTGAGCTGTTTTTTCTCCCTGCTCTGTTTTGTGCTCCCTGCAGGAAAAAAACACTGTCAGATCACTGTTCCCTGTTCATAGAGTTCTGTATGTTTGTAAACACAGAACTCTTTGTGTAATTGGCTAACTCATGTGTCTAAACCCAGAAGCAGGCCGTTGTGTACATGTACTTGATTGTGCCTGTACCTGCCGCCCACTCACAGTATATTTACTGTGAGTGGTAGGCAGGTAGTTAATCTATATAACTTTCTGTGTATATGGGAGCCCATAAAAGTGGTAGCAGTGGTACTGACACAAATATATGTAGGAAAGTAATAAAAACATATTTGCGCAGAAGTTTTTTCACTTTAGTATGGCTAAGCTGCTGGTGACCTGGCCTTTGGAAACCCTGAGGCAGGCAGGAAAATAACCCTTTCAAGGTACAACTTTTCCACCGGAAGTGTTTATTTTATACTACATTCAAGCTGTTTGTTTTCCTTTTGAAAAAATAAAAGTCTGCTTTGTTTTTATCAATGTGGCTGGCGAGTAATCCCGGGCTCCCAAATATTACAATTTTGAAAAATACAGCTTTATGGTCCCAAGATGGGGCTGATGATCATAGATAATATATATATTAGGCAAAATATTGGGATCATTTGTGATGGCTGTGCCAATGCATTGAATTTGTTTTATAAATAGACCCATTATCAACAGAGCCCAGGGGTGCAAAATGAAAAAGCTATTTTACAGACAACCATATGCAAATAATAGCAAAAATACTATTGGTATTAAAGTTCACTAATCTTGTTTACTTCCATTCCTAAATTTCTTGAAACACGGAATCTGGCAGAGCTTTGGGAGGGAGGGAAGAAGGAAACACCCAAGCCAAATATTCTGAATCAAATGTAGCCGGTTGTTAATACATTTCATCTGCATCAGCATGTTCCACATGCGACACATACACATGCTTTACTTCATGTTATGAAGGAAATCACAGAATCATGTTTCTGCATTCTCACCATTGCCTTTTACTCACTCACAGCTTTCCTTATCTTCATTCTTGTTCAAAAGTCCTAGCCTGTGCTCTTTTTTCTTCTAGTACATTTGGCCCAGCCTTGCTATTTAATATTGTCCTGCTGTTGGCCAATTTTTTACTGTTGCATTGTCTGTGGTCTTGTCAGGACTCTATCCACAGCAATAGCTCATTACTCATTACTCGGCTTGCCCCTGGACCTGTGGTCTGCCTGCCTCCTGATTTGAGTTTGGCTTGTTAAACAGAATGTCTTATCTTGCTCTTCTGTGTATGACCTTGACTACCCTCCTGACCATGCTTACTCTTGTCCACACCAGATACCTTACCTGATCCTGGCTTTGAACTGCCTTCTCTCGTGACTCCTACTCTACCTGAATCCTGCTACTTCCCATGGGCACCACCTGTCTGCAGATACAATCCTGGTGTTTTATCTGAGTACCTGAACATCTCCTCTGACAACACTCCAGTCAGAACATCCTTACAATCTATTCCAGCAGGCAACCCATGCTTCTTTCAGCCTGACTCCTCCTGTTTCACCCTCAGGGGAGTCTGGAGCTTAGCTGCAAGGGAAGCCCTCTGTCCATTGGCCTCCAGCATTAGGTACGTTATAGGTCTCCTAATTCTTGTAGTAAAAGCCCTACCTGACCTCTTTGTCCATAGTAACTTTGGGCCTAAAATTGCCATTTTAAATATGCCTGCTGTCAGCAGATTTTCTTTTGAATTATAACTTTTAACTTAGTGTGATTAGACTGTATCAGGCCTTTTTTGTCCCAGAACTTCACTGCATCCTTTAAAGGCCCAAAAAAATTGTAAAAAAACAATGCACTTAAAATACCACAAACCCTTATCCAAGGATATTAAAATTCAGTATTTCACAAATTCCCCCTCTCTAATGTAGCATTTGCAACAGGGCAAGCTAGTAACGCAACAGCATATTGGAGCACCTTGAGCCAATGTTCCATCTCTGACACCAAATAATTAATGAATGATTGTTCAAACACTGTGTACCCAAAACACCATCCCCCCACTGTGGGGAAGGTCCTCTCTAATGTAATGTGAAACGGGGGGCTAGTAACTCATGTGCTTATTGGGCCACCTCAAGCCAGTGCTCCATCATTGACACTAAATAGTTTAATAGTGTGGTAAATTCCAAGAAAATGTTCCTCCTGTACTATTTTTTCACTGCTAGCAGCCAAATCACTCTTTTTCCTCTAACACTGGCGCCTTAACATTTCTCCTCCTTATATCTCTACCATTTTTCTTGCTGCTCGTGGCATACTACATGAAGGTGGGTGTGGTTATTGCCAGCAGCTATAGCTGCTAGCAATAATCACTGTGTTGCTAGGCAAGGACGGGTTCCCTACGCCAGAAGAACACAGTGGGGGTTATTTACTAAAGGCAAATCCACTTTGCACTGCAAGTGCACTTGAAATTGCACTGAAAGTGCACTTGGAAGTAAAGTTGCTGTAGATCTGAGGGGGACATGCAAGGAAAATAAAAAACAGCATTTTAGCTTGCACATGATTGGATGATAAAATCAGCAGAGCTTCCACTCATTTCAGATCTACCCTTTAGATTTAGAGTGACTGCACTTCCAAGTGCACTTTCAGTGCAAAGTGGATTTGCCTTTTGTAAATAACACCCAGTAATATACTTGCACAAATGAAAATTGTATCATCTATGGCCAGCTTAAGACTGATGAAAAAGCAGAGCTAGACTGCCTGCGGCCATTTTCCCATCATCTGAAGATTTGGAGAATGACCAAAGGATTATACACTTAATATTAAATATACACCCTTAAGGGAAGAAGGAAAATTGCTGTATGAAGTGGCTGCTGTGAAAACAGAGGTGGACATGCCTTTTGCTGCCTACTTGCCTTCTTGAGGTGCTTCTCCCACCAAGCTCTGTGGTGTACAGTCATGTGATTCCTGATGCATGTGATGCCTAAATGGCTGGTACAGTGAAGCCAGGGGCTGTGGACTACATAATAAAGACCTACACTGCAGGACTCTTTCTATTTTCAGCTAATTGAAGTTCTCACATACTGTTCTGTTGATGGCCAAGTTCTACCTAACAAATACCTGAAGTCTAAATGTTTAATATTTTGGAAATGATTAGGATAGGGGAGAGGGGTTGTGTTTCTAAAATGTTTTGTGCACTCTATTTTGGCAGTTTTAATTCCAAACTGATTGTTATTGAAGGGTATACAAGAAATGGGGATACAACAGTACAACATGTAACAATTTCCAATATTAGTAGAAGCAAGATAATGGAACATGTGAAATGTTTAAGAACATAGGTACTGGATATCATACATATCAATGAAAATGCATAAGTAAATCAATGCAAAGGGAGTAATAAGTTTCATAAAACTGCACATACTTGCTTCAGAATGGTTAACACCCGATTAATATGAGCAAATGTGTCTATATGTTGCGTTTGAAGTGTGGTGTCTTTTCAGAGCATACGTCCTATGAGCTTCTTATCTGAGAGACCTACCCCTGTCCCTAGGGGGTGGAAAGCTGAAACTTTTTGGGTTTGTGAGGGTTTAGGCTAAAGGGTGCGCTGGTTAAATAGGTAAAATACTCAGGCCAATAAAGTCCTCTTAATTATTGGCGGGGACTTAATTAGGTCTATTCAGATTTGGGTGCAGATTGAATTAGGTGGGGGGAGGGGAGTAGGAAAAAAAACAGGAGGTGGAGGTGCTCCTAATGTGTTCTGAATGACTCCATTGATGTGAAGCTAAATTTGTTGAAGAGATTAGCAATAGTAGAGTAAAAGAGGGTTTGGCAGTTTGGGAGTAGTTAGTGTGATATCTTGGAGGTATTTATTTGTTGATTTAAAATGAATCCAACAGGCCCATGTGTGGGTAAATTTGGAAGGTGTGTCTTTTGCAATGGCAATAAGTTCTTCCATGTCAGCTACCCTGTTAATTCTGTTATACCATTTGCGTAGAGTAGGGGCTTGTGGGGAGTTCCAGTGTGTGGGTATGCACATTTTAGCAGCATTTACCATCATCATGGCTAGTGATTTAAAGTAAGAGGAGTCAGTTTCTGGGTCATGGTGCAGAAGGTATTGAGCAGGGGAGAAGTTTAGTTTATGTGTTGTCACTCAAGTTATTTTTTCGTCAACTGCTTTCCAGAAAGGTTGGATATGCGGGCAGTGCCACCATATGTGTAGTAGGGTACCATCCGCTTGATGACAGCGCCGGCAACTTTTAGGTATCGATGGATTGAATTTGTGTAATAAAGTAGGTATGCGATAACAATGGGACATGAGTTTAAAACCGTTTTCTTGGATCGATACATTAATCGAGCCTTTGGGAATGAGCCGGCAGATATGTTCCCAGTCTTTGCAAGAAATATCGAGTTGTAGATCGCGGGCCCAGGATATACATGCTTTACTTGCATGGATTGAGAGGACGCAACACTGAGTCCGAACGTTCAAGTGAGCGAAGGAAGTGATGGAGTTGTTTGTATTTCCATGGGGTCATACAGCCTTCTGGCCAAAGATCATTAATGTGTTCCAATATGTGTATTTTACGTGTTTGAAGGAGATGATGTATACATATCTTTGATTCAGGTTCTGTGTCCGTAAAGAATGTGTTTGTTAATCCCGGTTGGAAGTCTGAGTTTGATTAAACCGGGGTCATAGGGCTGGGAATCGAGGACATATTACATTTTGTGCAGGCTGTTCTAAAGCAAATCAAAGTAGGTCTAATGAGCAGGTGGTTCAGTAATTCTTTTGGGACGAGGCATTTTTTGAGCCATGGGGTATTTTCGATAGGTATATTGGAAAAAAAGGCTTCTAGGTTGACCCAGTCTTTTACTTCTTTATGTGCGTTCCAATCTAGTACAGGTACCAAATGGCATGCCCAGTAATAATACCTAATGTCTGGGAGACCGATTCCCCCTTGTACTTAGGTTGTGGCTAATTGTTCATAGCTTATTCTTGGGCAGCCCTGGCTCCAGAGAAAGGTGGAGCATATTCTCTTATAAGAGCATAGGAAGGATTGAGGTAGTTATATCGGGATGGCTTGGAGTATATATGCCCTGTAAGACGTTCATTTTGAGGATGGCTGCCTGCCCGAACCATGAGAAGAGTGGTTTATGCCATTTTTTGAGGTCTGCTGTGATGGAGTGTAGGGCCGGTAGGTAGTTTCTTCGTATAGTTCCGACAGGTGTGTTGGAATTTTGATTCCTAGATAGGTGATGGCATCCAGTTTCCACAAAAATGGGAAGTTGTGTTTGCACTGTGTTACCTGAGATGACAGGAGTGAGATGTTAACCCCACTAGCGGTATTCCCGAGTCTGGCTCGGGGTGGATTTTCAATGCCAAAAGCGGTATCCCCGAGCCAGACTCGGGATCGCATTGCAGGATCCAGGAAGAGTTTACTTACCTTGTCCCCTGGATCCTGCGATGTCTCTCCGCTGTGATCGGCGAGCCGCCGTGTCTCGCTCGATTCACAGTGCCGAGCTCCGTTCCCTGCGAGCGTTGTGACGCACAGGGACGGAGTTCGGCGGCAAATTCAAAAAGTGAAACACACAGTATAGATACAGTATACTGTAATCTTACAGATTACAGTACTGTATCAAATAATTACACATCCCCTTTGTCCCTAGTGGTCTGCCCAGTGTCCTGCATGCCGTTTTATATTATAAATACTGTTCTTTCTGCCAAGAAACTGGAGATTGTCCATAGCAACCATAACTGTCCCTTTACATCAAAAGTGGCTTTAGAGTAGCTAGAAAACAGGGATAATAAATTAGAATCACTTGCAGAATTGAGCAATAGTGATTTATGGGAAATCCGTCATCAAACACTAAAAGTAACGAAAGCGACAATTCTGCAACTGAGCAAATTTCAGTGTTTTTGATTTGATTACATTATTGAATAGTTTTTATTATTATTATTATATTATTATTTGTTATACTTATTTATAGTTATTTATTATATTATAATTTTTTATTTCATTTTTCAAACTTTATCATACCCAGGATGTCTACTAGGCTCTGGTTTGGACAGATTTAAGTGAATTATTCCTAAGAATTACAGGCCTACAATATAAAATGCCACATTTCTGTGCAAAATAATGGTACCGCTTTCAGCACCTAAAATTTGAAATAATCATACCGCCAGGGAGGTTAAGAGCATTGGATTTGCTGAAATTGATTTTAAAATGTGCGATGTATTGAAGGAGTTGAAAATTCTTTAGTAAGTTTGGGAGGGTGGAATGGGATTCTGTTAAGAAGAATAATATATCGTCTGCAAAGGCGGCTAACTTATATAGGTGTCCGAAAAGTGTTACTTCATGGATATCTTCACTTGAACGCATTTGCCGGAGGAAGAGTTCAAGCGTAAACATGAGTAAGAGGGATGATAAGGGGCATCCCTGGCGTGTTCCATCATGTATGGAGAAGGCGTTCGACAGGAGGCCATTTACCCTGACTTTTGCTGATGGGTTTGCGTAGAGGGACGTGATGAAATGTATTAGGCAGTCTCCCAAACCCAGAGCTTAAAGAACAGCTTCCAGGTAGTCCCAGGCTAATCTGTCAAATGCCTTCTCCATGTCCAATGAGAGAGAGAGAACCCTCGTTGTTTGGAGTTGGTAAGCCAGTGATGGATATTCAGAGCCTTAATAGTGTTGTGCCTGGCTTCTCTACCAGGGAAAAAAACAACTTGGTCTGTGCAAATTAGATTGGGGTGTAGTGAGATCAAGCAGTTTGCTGTGAGATCGGCCGATAATTAGAGGCAGAGGTAGGGTTTTTTCCTGGTTCGGGGATTACCAAAATATGGGCTTCTAGTAGGTTATTGTGAGGTGGGTTTGACTCAGATAACTGATTGAAAGCACATGTGAACGTTTGGGCCAGTAAGTCAGGGAATGTTTTATAGTAGGATGAAGAAAATCCGTCGGGACCTGGACTTTTGCCTAGCTTAATTTGTATTAGGGCAAGTGTACATTTTTCCAGTGTGAGCAGGCCATTTAATTTTTGGGCTGTCTGGTGAGCGATGGGAGGAGGTCCATATTTTCTAATAAATTCCGAAGTATCTCCGAGCGGATTCTGACTTCATTTATGGGGCGTTGTTCCTGGGGAAGGTTATACAGGGTGGAATAGTATTGCGCAAAGTGGTTTGCAATGTCGCTGCTAGTTACAAGTTAGTTACCATTTAGCTAGTTTTTCTTGGGGTGTGTGGACCTTACGGTGTTGGAGGCTTTCCCACTTTTATTGCTTTGTTCATAAAATAGTTTCTGAGATAATATAAATTTCCGCTTGAATTTGTGGCCGAGTAGTTCTAAGATTTGGGCACGTGCATGAAGTAAGTCTGAATGGGTTTGTAAGGCTTGTATTTTCTTATGAGTCTGTTCTAGTGTCTGGATCTTCCTTAAAAGAGCATTTATTGTAGTTTGATTAGCTTGTTTACGCGTTGCTGCCATTGTGGGTAGAGAGCCTCTTATTATGCACTTATGAGCCTCCCACTGGGTGAGGGGATTCGTTTCTGGTATGCTAATGGTCTCAAAAAATTCTGCAATGTGTTTCCGGATTGTATTTGATTGGATTGGGTCTGTTATTAGTGTTGGGTCAAATCTCCATGATTTGGTGAAGGTAATCTTATCCGGAAATTCTAGGGTTATTGTTATAGGGTGATGATCAGATAAGAACATTAGTTCAATTGTGTCAGTTGAGAGGAGGGAAAGATCTTTTTGTGTCAGGCAGATATAGTCAATTCTTGAGTAGCATTTGTGCGATGGGGAGAAAAATGTATAATTCTTCTCCCTGGGGTATAGGGTGCGCCAAGTATCGTGGAGTAGAAGGTCATGCAGTTGGAGTTTGATCTGTTTAAGGGCCCAAAATGGTATTGAGGAAGCGCCTGATGGGGCATCTTCAACCAGATTAAGCGTTATGTTGAAATTGCCTCCTACAATGAGAATATCGGATTGGAAAGAGGTTAAAATTTACACCATATTGCGGAAGAAACTCACTTGAGCTGAGTTCGAGCTATATATATTAGCCAAAGTGATCAGTTTTCCCCATAGGGAACCTTTGATAAATAGGTGACAACCGTCTTTATCTTCAAACACATACAATATTTCCAAAGGGAAGATTTAGAGATTACTACTGTGACACTTTTTGTCTTTGCAGATGGGTTTGTAGCATGGCAAACTGTAGGGAGGTCTCTGTTAGTGAGCCTGGGGGTCCTATTGGCGTGAACGTGAGTTTCCTGTAAAAGGACAACATCTGCTTTCATGTAAACTGTACCTAAAGAGCTTGGACTTCAAGCATTTCCCTACTTCTGTTTTATTCATTCTGTGATTCTGTTCTTCCCTGCCTCTCCTGCTTCTCCTTGATCCCTACTCAACCAGTCACAAGTCATCAGGGGACAGCTTTGACATGAGAAAAGAAAGCCCTGTGCCTTTACCAAGATGGACGCTTCTACAGAGAGCCACAATGCAGAATGAGGCACTCTTTAATAAATGTCTGCGTGAAATTAAATATAGTTTAACATTTCACAACTCCCACTTTTAAAACCATATTAGAGGATCATTTCTACTTGTTATACTTTAATAAATATTGCATGATGCTAAAGATGAGCACATCAAGATATACTGGGGCAAGCTTTTCAAAAATGATTATCTTAGGAACATTTTCAAATTCCCACATTTAACACAATGTTGAAATTAGAAAATACAATCACATCATGAAGTGCATAGTATATTACATGTAATTTCTGCTTCTAAAAAGGTGGCATTGCTCTAAATTATAATATCTCTATTTAAATCATCTCTGTAAGAATTATTCGCCAGATTAAAATTGTAGCACTTGTCAAAATCAACTGTATAGCATCTGAAGTGCTCTTGTGAATCAACAAAACAGATGAATAGTGATGCAAGGTTGCAATGAGATGGAAATAAAAGTGAGCTAGATGGCAGTCATTGCCCTTAATCTCTTGAACTCAACACTTCACTTACTGAATGTCACAGGTCTTTGGGACATTATTTATCATTATCGAACCGGATTCTTAAAAATATGTGAGAAAACAATATTATTATTCACTAAAATGAACCAAAAACGAAAAGAAAACAATTTGGATCACTATAAATGTATTGTATTTTGATGGTTTTCTTTATAAACTTGAATTATATTTTATTAAAGTTGAACTTCAAGCAGGTATAAAAAAAAGATAATGCAGTTATGTAAAACATGTTAGGTAAAATGTCATAAAAACATCTTTGAATGTACTATGAGTACCTTTTTTTATCAGCCTATCTAAATTGTAGTATTTGGACTAGGAGAAGAAGGTCAGCATTAAGGGCCAATCACATGTGCAGCACACATGTGTTCTCAGGAAACAGGCTAACAGAAAAAGAAAGCATAGTGAGATGAGGGGTGGGCTAATTATTGTGCTGCTGCTCCTTCACTTTTCAGCCACAGGCTGAGAGCAGGAAGGTAACCTATCGTTGAATTGCAGAAGAGAGATGTCAGTACATCAGGACAGGCTTTGCTGTCAGGCTGGTGTAAATCTCAGGACTGGATGAACAGAACTACAAAAGATCGCCTATATTGTTAATATTTTATCTGTGTATTTTTCTGTTTGTTAGGAATTCACTTGTACAGAAGAAGTCTCTCCAGAGTTTCAACATCTTTATTGAATTCCCCAGGGGACCAAGTGCATGCAGGACCTGTTCTAATTCATGCTGTGGTTGGGAAATAAAAGCAATTTTTTTCTGTTTGTACTGGCTGTAAGCTCCATCCCAGGCTGAAGCCCAATTTATAAACTTTCCTGTAAGGGAGCTGCAACACAGCACTGTAGCCACCTATCCCTGTTCATCCTCATTAATTTTCCAACTCCCGAGCCCACACAGCACTAGTCTGTACTTTCTGTATTTTGTGCTCCTCTTACCTCTGGCCTGCACAGCATTACAATAATCAACCCTACCTAATAATAAATATATAAATATGGTATTATCATGCCACAACTCAACTGATTGTATGTATTTACTCACGTACCTGACTGACTGAATGGGGTTGATTTACTAAAATTGGAGAGCAGCAAAATCTGGTGCAACTGTGCATGGCAGCCAGTCAGCTTCTAACTTCAGCTTGTTCAATTAGGTGTTGACAAAAAAAACGGGGATCTGTTTCTATGCAGAACTGCACCAGATTTTGAACTCACCAGTTTTAGTAAATCAACCCCTGTGTTTTCAAAGCACACATCACTATGCAGCACGTGACATGTTTACGTATTCCAGGCATTAACAAGTTGAGTCCCATTAACAAGTTTACTTTCTTATTCAAGTCCATTGCTGAGCTTGTCTTTCTTTAAATGATAGTACTTTTCTCAGTACATGGAATTTGTATTTTTTTCATACAGAGATTGTAAAAAATGTACAAATTTGCAGAACAAAATACCATCTTCTTAACTAGCATTTAACCATAAAAGCAGAGAGAAGTCATATTTCAGCCAAAAATATTCAATTAGATTATTATTTTTCTGACATACAGTATCTAAACACCAGATTTTTTGCACAAAATCAAATTATTTTTCATAGGAGTCAATTCAAGATGGGAAAAATCAGGCAGTCTCCATCATTATTTAGAAAATTGATTGTATTATGCTTGTGATGAAGCAGAAACATTTTGTACAAATTATTAGCACAGAATATAACAATGTTTTATAGGCCACACGTTTTAGAGGTAGAGAGTGAAACCCGACTGTTCTAGTTATTTACACACTGGTGTAAATAGTGTAAATCTCGAAAGATTCTGTATTGTGCCAATGCACTAAGGTTGTCCCAAAAGATACAACAACACAATGTAGCTTGCATCAAAGCCAAAAAAAGATATCTGATGTGCAGTCAAATTGAGAAAATCCCACTATATGTTTATGCGTTCACAGTATACCTAAAAACATTTTTAAGGTTTTGTTTACCTTTTAGATGTTTCTTTTTTTTCCAAAAGTTTTTTTGTTTTAATAAGGCACGGAGAATTACAATCATTTGTTTAAAACAAAGAGGCTTGGATAAAGCACAATAAAGAATTAGGGAAATGTTTGTGCATAAAGACCAGTACACAATGTTGAAAATCAATACACAATACTGGATTTTAAGCCCCTTGCATTTCACTCATTTGACCCAGCAAAATGGGCTATGATCCAGAATCCTATCGATATCAGAATAATACATTTCAGAAGTAAACAATTATAATGTATATAATTAAAAAAGTATAACCGATAGTTAGCTATTGTCAGGGCTGGGCTCAGCCCTTCCTTCTCAAGGCTGGCCACTCAGCTGTTGGCTAGTTGCCACTCCTTTCTCTCCACAGTGACTTACCTGTTGATGATATCCTGCTCGTCAGTTCTGCCTACTTAAGTCGTCCAGCCCAGATGATCTCTGCCTTCGCCTTGGTCACATCTCTAGAGACACTCTCCTGTGTTCCTGTTAAAGACTTGCTTGGCTGACATTCCTTCTGGCTCCAGATCCTGCTGGCTGTTCTACTACACTCATCTCTGGCTCCCTGGCGTTTTGGCTTGTCGGACTATGCGTTCCAGTTCCTGAACTCTGGCTATGTTTTGACTACATTTACTCTGTTTACCTTTTTATTATTATTATTATTATTATAATTATTATTATTATTAAACAAGTGTGATTTAACTGTTCTTCTGTCTCAATGTCCCAGGATTCAAGCCTCATAGGAATACATATTGGGTGATCTTTTACCAAGAGTGAGAAAGAGAGATAGAATGGAAATAGGGGGGGGGCAATAAAAGATAGTAAAATAAATTCTGTTAGCGTGCCAGTCAGTCAGTCAATGGGGTCTGGGGAGAGATGGACTCTTTTTTTCTGTGATAAAGCTAAATGTATGTTCACAAAGCATACTGGCTGCAGGGCAGACCAGAAGTGTCATGGATCTGCAGTAATGTTCATGTCTGTCTGCTTACCGCTCCATGTGATCAGCTTAAGAGACAGGCCACCTTTCACCTGGCTGCTTGAGTAATCTTCCCTCAAGCATGGCTCCACCCCAGCCTCTAACTGGGAACTGGGAATATTATTTTAACCTGTGCACTGCAAGCCAGCCTCGCTGATTAATATTGTGTGTTTGACTTCCTGCATGCTCCTTGATGTGTGTGCTATGTCTGATCCTGTTTACTGACCTTGGCTTGTTCTTGACTATCTTTGTCTGCTTCATATCCTGACCTTTGGCGTGTTCTTTGACTATCCCTATCTGCTTGTTGCCCCGACCTTTGTTTTATCTCCTGATTATCCCTTGTTGTCCCAATCTGCTGCTTCCTCTCTATCCTCCAGTAGTCTACCGTGAGTGTGAGCTGGGAGACCCTGGGGCCTGTGACCTGGAGCCAGCCTGCAGCAAAATCCATCCCCACCATCAGGGGCCCCTGATGAATACCTGCTGGCTCTTAGATTCCGCACCTTGAAGAATCTCTTTCTCTAGCTCCCAGTGTGACCTGTGTTGGTGATCCAGAGGGCCTGCTTTTCTGAACCACCCAGAGCTCTATCCGGAGCAGTCAACCGTAGGGTCCACTATCTTAGCAGTGCACTCCTGATCCCAACGGTGTGCATCTGTCACCTGGCCTCTGGTGACCTGACAAGAAGCTTTATTGCACACTGGACAAGGTCTTCCATTCTGAGGGTGTCAGTATCTGTCCATCATTGAAATTGAAATCTGACACCATTTAATTCATCCACTGCCTATAACCCTACCCTGGAGCTATATGTCCTGAAAGCCTCAGTTAGGCAACCACCACTCCTGTTACTCCTCCTTCCACTGACAGTAGGCTCCAAGCCACTTTGCCCATGAAATGGTACACCGAAAAAGGCTCTGAAAAGGAGGTGAACAAGTTCCTCCACGACATGTCCTCCAGATATTTCATCTTTTGCTCCCTCCATGAGGGCAGAATGAGATCTGCAAGTTTTCCTTTATAATGTAGATACAGGAGGTTGGCCAAACAGTAAAGACCCCTCCCATTGATTCAACAAATTCTGGGTTCCTGTTGCTTTAAAACTAGAGCATGTGGGGTGACATTTTATTGGCTAAAACTTACCTGCAGAGGAAAGCCCCCAGGGGGGCAAAGGATGACATTGTCTTCAGCTATCTCTTCCCAACCACATATAATTCCTGGGGTTCATGAGGGAGGAAACCTACCCCTGGATTTCCGCCCCAAGTCCTTCATCCCTACAATGCTGCCACTGCAAACATACTCATCCTCTTGTTGCTCCTCCTCCTCATGCTCCACTTGGGCCTGCTGTGGCCTCACAGAGTTAGAGTCTGGATAAAGCAGGCCCCGAGACACTAGAAAGATTTCCTCTTCCTCCTGCTGCTGTGCCTCAAGTGCCCATTTTTTTTTTTATCTCTTTCAGTGTGTGTTCCAGCAGGAACACTACAGGAATGGTGTTGCAGATGCATGCATTGTTCCAGGCTTACCATTCTGGTTGCCTCCACAAAGGGTGACAATATAATGAATACATCCTGAATGAGCGAAAATACCCAGCTCCCCTGAACCTAACCTGAGCCAAACTTGCACAGGAACTCATTTATAGCCTGCTGATACATGTGCAGCCTGTCCAAAATAGAGTTTCACAGGGTGGGCATAACACATATCAAGCGGTTTACAGGAAAATCGAGTTTACACTTAATTTCACCCAGTCAAAAACTGACTGTATATGATTGCCTGAAAGGGCTACAAACTCTTCTGGCCTGTCTCAGAAGATCCTATATGTCAGGGTACTGAATCAGGCAGTGCTGCACCCCCAGGTTGAGAATGGGTGCTAAGCAAGGTACATATGTGAGCTTTCCCTACTGAAGGGGGATATAAAGTTGGTGCTGTTTTCACACACAATCCTTTTTGGCACAACATAATGTGGGGTTAGCCACCTTTGAATCTGCCCCTGCAGAGCTGATAGAATTTTCTGCTCCAGTGTGGCTCCTGTCCCCTAGGTATACCAGCTGAAAACTGCATGACAGAGTTTTTTGCAAGAAACATTAGCCTTCTGGTTGCTTTGGGGAACTGGTAAAAAACTCGCCAAAAGAGGACTTTAATAAGGAGGTGGTTGAGGTTACTGGTCTGTTACAATCACCAGGTATCAGAATGTGGGTTGATACAAGCAGCTCCAGCTGTGTTCCAGCAGTTCAGGCCACAGGCAGAGACATGGTTAGAAAACAAAGGATTGGTCCAGACAGCAGGCAGAAACATGGTCAATAAACAGGCCAGGGTTAGTACCGGTGGCAGGCAGAGGAAACACTGCACTGCACTGCACATCCCACTGGCTACATTCCTGCCAGATACCAGGCCAGTGGACATGGCATTCCTGGGGGCAGCCATGTACCAGTAAGCTAGGCTTGCTTGACTTATAGGAACTCGGACTGCAATAGTTGACACTACAGTACTTTATATTCCCTGACCTATTGTACAGAGGTGACCATTACTGTATGTATGGTTTTGACATGATTGTTTGATTTGTGTGATACACAAAATACAATGTCCACTAAATAATGAGCCCAGACAGTGAAAAAGTCTCACACATGTGGTATTGCCATACTCAGAAGGAGTAGTGTAATGCGTTTCTGGGTGTAATTCCAAGTATGTCAATGCTGAGTGTGAGAGAAATCTTATTAAATTGACAACTAAGATCAGTCATTCATACACATTTGATTTGGACTCAACCGCTCAGCCTGGTGCAATCACAACCCTGCCTATGGGGTGACATCACGTATAGCTCTGCTCCAATGCAGATTTCTCCCTGATGAGGCTTTAAAGGTGAAATGTGCATTTAAGCAGAGCTATGACATCACCCTGCAGGCAGATTTGCGCTCATATCAGGCTAAGCAGTGGAAACCAAACCAACTGTGAATAAGCGATTAACCTTAGTGCTGGGAGACAGCATGAGACATTGGGCTCCATTCACAAAATCATCTCAAATGCGGAATTTAGGTGTCTGGACACATTTTCCCTAAATATTGCATGTTGTCCTTCAACTGTTAATTCACTATACCGTTTTGCGGTATAGGCAAAAAAGGCATTCAAATCAATTCACAGATATAAATAATTAAATAAATGCATGTAGTAATTAAGTAGTAGTCCAGGCATGCAGTAATGATGGAAATGATGACTTTGATCATCACAGCTGAATGGACAGGGGATGGAAATGTTTAAAAATGGGGCCAAATCACAATCTACTGAGCATTTGGCCAGTCTAACCTCATTTGTCAGCTGGACATTGCATTGCTCTCCCCTACATCCCTAATGGAGCTATTTGAGGCAAATTTGTTGGAGTTTCAGGCCTTTCTAAGGAGGGCAGGGATAAGAAGCAAGGTGGTTGTCATGTGTCCACGTTCCTTTAGGCAGCACACCTTGCTGGATGATTTCCCTGAAGCAGAAATGCTCTCTAAATTTCATCTATCTAAGGATCTCATAATGCTTCTCTTTGGGGAATTGAGACCTTTTCCTCAGTCCACCACACTGTGTAGTCATGTCATACCACCCATGTCCAAGATGCTGACTGTTCTACACTTTCTGGGAAAATCCTCTTATCAGATGGTAGTGAGAGAGGTGGTAGGGATATCACAATCATCTTTCTCCCATTTTCTTGCTAAGGCTCTTGAGGGTTTTAGGCAAATTGCCTCCAAATATCTCTACCTGCCTAACACACGTCAGAATTGGGATCACTTTTTGGGATTCCATATTCATGGGTGTTTTAGTGCCTTTTTTGCCCCCTCTGATAAAGAACACATCTATCGTGACAGGAAGTGGTACCACTCCCTAAACATACAGGTTGTCTGCTATGCAAATATGTTCATCAGAAATGTGGTCACTGGCTTCCCAGGATCTGTCCACGATATCCACATAAAAAGACAATCACAGCTCTTCCACCATTTTGACAGAATAACTGAAAGCTGGATTCTTGGTAAGACACTTTTTATTATTAAATATGTCTCATTGCATGGCACATACATCATATATGGAAGTATATGTTCATATGTTACACTCCTGTGTTCACTCCTCACACCTTGCACACAAAATATACACAGCGGATTTTTAGCCCTGCTTGTTAAAGAAAATGGCTAAACCAGATCCTCAACCTGGTGTAACTATTTCCAACCAAAGCCACTTTACATTTGGCCTAAGTCCTTCACATTACAATCATGTTCAGCAATGAAATTCAAAATGTAGGGAAGCAAAGTTCCTGTTATTACTCACTCATTGTGATATACGATTGCTGTTAAAGAAATGGCATTTTCAAACTGTATTGCAGGTAAATATGGCTATTCTTGTCTGCCTTGGCTGCTAACACCACTCATGAGCTGCGCAACATCTGCAGAATATCACTACAATGAAGCAATTACTAATTTGTGTCATTGAGTGGACCTTTGGGGTTCTTAAAAGCAGGTTGTATCTCACTAACTAGTGGTTTTCTGTGCTTTAGCCCTGAAAAAGTAGGCAACATTTTTTTGGCATGCTGCATCCTTCAGAACTTCCTGCAGGATTGCTCCTGAATATTGAATTTCATAGCACTGATGAAGACCCTATTCCATCAATCCATTAATCCTATCACGATGAGCATGGCTATGAAGTCCCACAGCGTTTCAGACAAAGCTATTTTTAAGGGCATGCATCAATTATTACTCTGTAAATCTTACCAGGTAGTTTACTTGGTTTTTGGTGCAAAGGTTGTGGATGTTACAAAGGAACATTGGAAGTGGCCCCAGGCTGTCTGTAACCCTCTCACTTCAACAGAAACTGCTTGTTTCAACAGCTTGTGTGGAAGCTCTGAGCCCTTGCTTGAACATATGTCACATGTACTGGCAATACATTCATTTTACACCAAGGTCTTTGGTGATATCTTGGGCGAATATTTACACCACACAAAACCATTCTTATATGTTTGTTTACAAAAACCTTCATTAAAACAAAGAAATAAAAAGATAAAACCAATATGTTGGCCAGCAATATTATTATTAGGCCAAACAACCAGTGTTGGACCAGAACTCTGTAAATCCACTGTATTTACAAGTCATTAGGTATATGCCAAAGGAACGTAGGTGTCCCATCCCTTTTTGATAAACACTACTAAACATCTCATCATCTTAATAATGAAGAGATGTTTAGGCTCAATTAACTAGGGTCAACATGGTCTAGATTGACAATGGTGAAGATGTACTAATACTGCAGCACATTCAATCTTGTGCAGCTGGGCCTAGTAACCAATCAGCTATTAGGTGTTATTGTCCAAGATTGGTTAGTATGACCAGCTGCACCTGATTCTCTGTGCTCCAGTTTTAGTAAATAGCACCCAATGGTTATTCTCCATATTCAAAAAGCACACATGTGCCAAGTAGGGATGAGCTCGATGTTTGAGTTGAACGTAAGTTCGACTCGAACATTGGGTGTTTGCCCGTTCACCAAACAGCAAATATTATGGAGCATTCATAGGAAATTCAAGCCCCCGCGGAACGCCCCATAATGCACTGAGAGATTGGCACCTGCTCTGCATGCTTTGGCAAATCACGGCGTGCTCTGCTGAGAGAGCCATAATTGGCCAAATTAGGGTGCATTTGGGCAATCATGGTTTAGGAGAACTAAGTCCATTCCCCACACTATATAAGGCTGCTTAAATAGCAGTTGTGTATAGCGTGTGGAGCGGAGATAGATTAAGCTAGATTAGGCAGGCAGGTTAGTTGCAGTGTATTTGAAATATATATATAGATCTATATATAGATCTATATATATCTATATATATAGATAGATATATATATCTAGATATATCTAGATATATATCTATATATACAGTCAGTCTAGTATATTTATATATACTCTGCATTTTGCGTAGACTAGATAATCAGTGTATACTCTATATTCAGTCATTGCAGGCAGTGTAGTTTATATTACATAGTGTATTGAAGTGGTTAAGGGGAACCCTGCGCCAAATTTTTTTTTTAAATGGCGCGGGGTTCCCCCCTAAAATCCATACTAGGCCCTTCAGGTCTGGTATGGATTTTAAGGGGAACCCCATGACGATTAAAAAAAAATAGAGTGGGGGCCCTCCCAAATTCCACACCAGATCCTTATCTGAGCATGCAACCTGGGAAGCTGTAGGAAAAAGGGGGGATGAGAAAGCGCCCCCCCTCCTGAACAGTACCAGGCCACATGCCCTCAACATGGGGAGCGTGCTTTGGGGTCCTCCCCAAAGCACCTTGTCCCAATGTTGATGGGGACAAGGGCCTCATCCCCACAACTAGGGTATTCACCCGTTTGCCAAATTTAGAACATTATGGGGCGTTTGCGGGAAATTGAGCGCCCGCAAAACGCCCCTTAGTGAACTGTGGGATCATCAATGTTTTGCGATATCGCAGTGCATTGACGGCTGTTGATTGGCCAAAGCATGCACCTGACCTGCATGCTTTGGCCAATCAAAACGCGCTCTGCTGTGAGAGCCATGATTGGCCAAAGGCAGGGTGCCTTTGGCCAATCAGGGCTCAGGGGGCCAAGTCCATGCCCCACACAATGTAGGGCTGCTTACACGGTGGCCATACATAGTGTAATAAATGAGAGCAGCAAAATGACATTTCTAAAGGAAAAAAGTAATTTAAAACTGCTTGTGGCTGTAATGTATTGGCATGAGTCCCCCCCAGTCTATTACCAGGCCCTTTGGGTCTGGTATGGATATTAAGGGCCTTACCCAAGCATGCAGCCTGACAGGAAAAGGGGGGGTGAGAGAGCGCCCCCCCTCCTGAACCGTACCAGGCCACATGCCCTCAACATGGAAGGGTGCTTTGGGATACCCCCCAAAACACCTTGTCCCCATGTTGATGGGGACAAGAGCCTTTTCCCCACAACCCTGGGGTTGTGGGGGTCTGCTGGTGGGGGGCTTATCGGAATCTGGAAGCCCCCTTAAACAAGGGAGCCCCCAGATCCCGGCCCTCCCATGTGAATTGTACATTGTACACCTACTTATTCACCAAAAAAAGCATCAAAAAAATAAAAATGACAGAAGACAGTTTTGGACAAGTCCTTTATTAAAAAAAATAAAGTGTCCCATGATGTCCATTCATCTTCAATCACAGCGTCCGACGTTCCCGAGAAAAAAAAAGGAATAACTCCGCCTCTACAGGAGGCGTACCCACGACTGCAGCTTTTTCACAATGGCAGTTATACAGCGGGGCCACCCAGTGACATAAACGAGTGACCCTGCCCCCTTTGACATCACATGATGTCACATGACATCAGAAGGCAGCGGGGTCACCCGGTTACATGGCCCTGCCCTCAGCTATATAACAGCTGTAAAAGCTAAAAGACATCAGTCGCGGAAACGCCTCCCATGGAGGCAAAGTTTTTCCATTTTTTTTCCGGGATCGTCGGATGCTGTGATTGAAGATGAATGGACATTGCAGGACACTTTTTTTATTTTATTTTATTAATAAAGGACTTGTCCAAAACCATCTACTGTCATTTTTACTTTTTTGACACTTTTTTTGGTGAATGAGTAGGAGTACAATGTACCCGATACCCATTCACATGGGGAGAGGCTTTCCTGCAACCTGCCAGGTTGCGTGCTTGGATAAGGGTCGGGTATGGATTTTGGGGGGACCCCAAGCCATTTTTTTTATTTTGGAGCGGGGTTTCCCTTAAGATCCATACCAGACTTGAAGGGTCTGGTATGGATTTTGGGCGGGACTCTCACGCCATTTTTTTTTGTTTTAGAGCGGGGTTGCCCCTAATATTCATACCAGACCCAAAGGGCCTGGTAATGGCCTCGGGGGGAACTCACACCGTTTTTTTCATTGATTTTTATCTATATTGCTGGGATCCGACAATACATTACAGCCGCGAGCAGTTTTAAATTACATTTTTTCCTTTAGAAATGTCATTTTGCTGCGGTATTGTTATAAACATGGGAAAAATGTGCTACTTTACAGGCAGACTAAGGGGACCCCCAGGCAGGATATTTAAAGGAATATTTCATTTTTATTGTTTCACTTTAAGCATTATTAAAATCACTGCTCCTGAAAAAACGTCAGTTTTTAAAACTTTTTTTGCATTGATACATGTCCTTTTGGGCAGGACCCAGGTCCCCAAACACTTTTCTTATGGCAATAACTTGCATATAAGCCTGTAAAATTAGCACTTTTTCACTTTCATTAAGACTTTAACGGTGTTCGCACTAATTTTTTGCCTGTTCGCATGTTCTGCTGCGAACCGAACTGAGGGGTGTTGGGCTCATCCCTACCCACAACCCTGGCCCAGTGGTTGTGGGGGTCTGCGGGCGGGGGGCCTTATGGAATCTGGAAGCCCTCGTCAGAGGGGGCGGGGTCAACCGTTTACATCACCGGTGGCCCCGCCCTTTTCTTTATAACAGCTGTCACTGCGAACAGATGGCAGTCGGAGGGACGTCTCCCATGGAGGCTTTACTTTTTTTCTCTGCACCGTCAGCACCATGATTGAGGATGGATTTACATTGTGGGACCCTTTTTTTTAATAAAGGAATTGGCAAAAACTGTCTGCTGTTGTTTTTACTTTTTTGACACTTTTATGGTGAATGGGTAGGGGTACAATGTACCCCTACCCATTCACATAGGCAGGGCCGGGATCTGGGGGCCTCCTTGTTAAAGGGGGGCTTCCAGATTCTGATAAGCCCCCACCCGCAGACCCCCACAACCACGGGGCAAGGGTTGTGGGGATGAGGCCCCAGTCCCCATCAACATGGGAACAAGGTGCTTTGGGGGGACCACAAAGCACCCTCCCCATGTTGAGGGCATGTGGCCTGGTATGGTTCAGGTGGGGGGCACTCTCTTGTCCCCCTTTTCCTATGGCCTGTCAGGTTGCATGCTCAGATAAGGGTCTGGTATGGATTTGGGGGGGCCACGCCATTTTTTTTTTTATTTGGTGCTTCACTTTTGTTTCACTTTAAGCATTCTTAAAATCACTGCTCCTGAAAAAAATGCCTTTTTAAAATACTTTTTTTGCATTGATACATGTCCCCGGTACAGTACTTGTGTCCCCAAACACATTTTATGGCAATAACTTGCATATAAGCCTTTAAATGAACACTTTTGATTTTTCACGTTCGTGTCCCATAGACTTTAATGGTGTTCGAATGTTCGTAAAAATTTATTGTCTATTCGCATGTTCTGGTGCGACCTGAATGGGGGGGTGTTTGGCTCAATCCCAGTGCCAAGATACAGCAATTACTTTGCCAAAAAGAATGTCCCAAAGGATTGTAAGTGTAACTAAGGGCAAAACTTTTTATTTTTTTTATTTTGGATGCAATAAGGGAGTGTTAGAACTCAATCTGTTTTTGCAATCTGGGTCCCATTGGTGAGATTCACCCTCTATTGTTTGGATGAAAAAACAAAATTTAGGTTTTTAGAGTCCTTTCACTCTCACTGATGACAAACAGTATAAATAGAGAGAGGAAATCTCCCTAACAGGGCACAGACAGCAAGAAAAAAAGACAGCTGTTCTAAACCCTCTTTTCTGTATCACAAAAAAGTCCCCTTTATTTACACTTTCTTGCAGTGCAATGCAAAGTCACATACAAAAAAGACACATTAGACTAAAAACCATTGGCTAGAGCTTAACTTTATAAAAAGGCAACAGCAGAGGGAGAGGCAAGATCAGGTGGTGGATTAATGAATGCCAGAAGACTTGTTAAGCCACTGTCTGAGTAAGTCAAGTTTCTTTTGTCGATACTCTGTTGTACTTGTAAAGGACTCCTTCATACATGCCTTCATGCCCTTAATTTCGACTTCAATGGACTTTGAAAAACTCGCTAAGATTCCACAGTGTTCTAGCTGTGCCTGGTGGAACCTCTCAATCTGCTGTTGCTCATAAACATGTTGTTCTTGGTCAAAATTATGCACGTGACATATAGTACACACATGTTGAATGTTGATTGGTGAATTGGGCAAATACAAATTGGGGTTAACGTCTGCTGAACTTTATCTTCAATCGGTTTCTTTGCTTTGGAAACTGGAAGATGGTGGCAGAAGGTTGACTACCTCAAGACTGACATTGGGCTACTGTTCTTGAGACTGTATGTATTATGAATTTTCAATCTTTTTAATTTGCTGCTGGGCTCTGCCCCCATGCGTCGCGACTCTCGCAGAGAATGGAGCCCGGCACACAGAGGCATCTGGTGGAGGACAGAGCCCACGGACACAGTGGGGGGACATCGCAGGATCCTGGGGACAAGTAAGTACACCGCACCAGGATCCTGCAATACAATCCCGAGTGTGGCTCGGGGTTACCACTAATGGTACTGATATTTAACCCAGAGCCACACTCGGGAAAACCGCCAGGGAGGTTAAGATGCACAAACTTTGGGACAAACTATAATTAAAAAAACACAATGCAACATATTTTTCTGCACCCCAAAAGCTAATTTGCATTTGTAAGAGAAGGGGGGAGGGGAAGGTCAGCACAACATGCTATTTAGGCTGAAAGTGTATAATTTCACCATAACCCGGCCACGACCAGGTGCTCCTCGCAAGATTTTTGACAGAGCAGTGAAAAGAATTCTCAGAAGAGTTGTCCAAGAGCTAAGAACCACTTGTGGAGAGCTTCAGAAAGACTCATAATTAGCAGGTACATCTGTTTTAACCACTTCCCGACCGCCGCACGACGATGTACGTCCTAAGTTTGAACGGGGATATCGTTGTTATGGCAGCAGCTAGCTGCCATAACCCCGGTTTCCCCGTTTTCGTGCGGCAGCCGGCTTTCAGATAAAAGTGGTCCCTGCGGCGGATTCGCCGCGAGATCACTTTTATCGGTGGCGGGAGAGGGCCCCCCCGCCGCGATCCGGTGCCCTCCGCCGCTTACTGGAGCCGTCGGTAGCGGCGGAGGCGATCGCGTCCTGTGCCGTGGTGTGTCTGGAGATGAGTGAGGCCAAGATGGCGCTCACTTGTCTCCATGACACTACTGGGCGGAAGCGACGTTAAAACGTCACTTCCGTCCATGCCTCTTAAAGGCATATTTTTTCAAATGTCATTTTTCTAAATGACTTTTTTTTTTTTTTAATTGCATTTTAGTGTAAATATGAGATCTGAGGTCTTTTTGACCCCAGATCTCATATTTAAGAGATCCTGCCATGCTTTTTTCTATTACAAGGGATGTTTACATTCCTTGTAATAGGAATAAAAGTGACACAATTTTTTTTTTTTAAAACAGTGTAAAAATAAATAAAATATTGTAAAATAAATAATAAAAATAAAAAAATAAATTTTAAAACCCCCCTGTCCCGACGAGCTTGTGCGCAGAAGCGAACGCATACGCGAGTAGCGCCCGCATATGAAAACGGTGGTCAAACCACACATGTGAGGTATCACAGCGACCAGTAGAGCGAGAGCAATAATTCTAGCCCTAGACCTCCTCTGTAGTGCAAAATATGCAACCTGTAGAATTTTTTAAACGTCGCCTATGGAGATTTTTGAGGGTAAAAGTTTGACGCCATTCCACGAGCGGGCGCAATTTTCAAGCATGACATGTTGGGTATCAATTTACTTGGCGTAACATTATATTTCACAATATAAAAAAAATTTGGGATAACTTTACTGTTGTTTTATTTTTTTATTCAAAAAAGTGAATTTTTTCCAAAAAAAGTACGCTTATAAGACCGCTGCGCAAATACGGTGCAAAAAAAAGTATTGCAATGACCGCCATTGTATTCTCTAGGGTGTTAGAAGAAAAAACATATATAATGTTTGGGGGTTCTAAGTAACTAGCAGAAAAACCTGTTTTAAACATGTAAACACCTAAAATCCAAAACGAGGCTGGTCCTTAAGTGGTTAAAGAAACACAATAAGTGAAACAATAACAATAAGTAATGCACTCAACTGCCATGACCTGTATGCATGCTCACCACGCAACACTCCACTGCTGAAAAAAAAACATGTTGAACCTAGTTTAAAGTGCACAACATTTAGACAAGCCTGTGAAATACCAAGAGAATATAGTATGGTCAGATGAGACCAAAATTGAACTCTTTTGATGCCATAATACACACCATGTTTGGAGGTCAAATAGCACTGCACATCATCCCAAAAACACCATACCACAGTGCAGTGGCGGCTGGTGAAGTTTTAGGATGGGGGGCGCCAGATCCGGCCCTTTTTTTGACCCCTCCCACGTATAAGCCCCACCCCTTATAGCATCCACCCACTCCGCACCCTGTATTCCACCTATTGTGTCAGGAGAATACAGCTCAGGACAGCTCATCACAGCTCATCACAGGACAGAGTATACAGCCCAGACTCACAGCAGAGTAAACAGCCCAGAATCACAGCAGAGTATACAGCCCAGACTTACAGCAGAGTATAGCTTGGTATATAAGCCTGGTATATAGCATTTCTCACAAAGCCTGGTATATAGTATTTCTCACAAATCCTGGTATATAGAATTTCTCACAAAGCCTGGTATATAGCATGTCTCACAAAGCCTGGCATATAGCATTTCTCAAAAAAAAAGGTATAAAGCATGTCTCACAAAGCCTGGTATATAGCATTTCTCAAAAAAATGGTATATAGCATGTCTCGCAAAGCCTGGTATATAGCATTTCTCACAAATCCTGGCATATAGCATTTCTCACAAATCCTGGCATATAACATTTTTCACAAAGCCTGGTATATAACAACCCGCCACCTCTGTACCCCCCTCCTCTGTCCACCTCTGTATCCCCCATCCACCTCTGTAACCCCCTCCTCCGTCCACCTCTGTACCCCCCGCCACCTCTGTACCCCCCTCCTCCGTCCACCTCTGTATCCCCCCATCCAGCTCTGTACCCCCCCTCCACCCTCCTCTGTATCCCCCCATCTACCTCTGTACCCCCCTCCTCCTTCCACCTCTGTATCCCCCCATTCACCTCTGCACCACCCCCTATCAACAGTTGACCTCTGTACCTCCCTCCATCCACAGTTCACCTCTGTACCCCCCATCCACAGTTCACCACTGTATCCTTCTGTCCATCTTGTTACCCCCCATGTGCACCTCTGTACCCCACCCCGCCACCTCTGTACCCCCCTCCTCCATCCACCTCTGTATCCCCCCGTCCACCTCTGTACCCCCCTCCCCCATCCACCTCTGTACACCCCATCCACCTCTGTACCACCCCTCCCCCATACACCTCTGTACCCCCCCATCCACCTCTGTACCCCATCCTCGTTCACCTCTGTAAGCCCAATTCTCTGCACATGCGAATCCCCTTCTCTCCACGGTGTTCTTTCTCACCTGACACAGCGGTACAACACTTTGCAGTCTTTGCCTATCAGACCCATAGCACACAGCCAGAACACTTCACTCGGCTGTGTGCTACACAGGTCTGTCACTGTCAGGCGAGGTGGGGCGGGAGGAGCACCTCTCATTCGCTGTCACTCCAGTCCACAGCTCCTTACAGAGGAGGAAGCAAGATTAGCGGGCTCAAGCACTTGAAGATCGCAGCTGTCCCACTCTCCTGTCACAATGTGGCCACTGCTTGGGAAAGCAGGGGGGGATCGGCTGCACTCGCTACTCAGCGAAAATCTGTGGGCAGCGCAGGGCTTAAATGGCAGCTGCTTTGGGCCCCAGTGATGACAAGGCAGGGCAGCCAGCACTTACCTTCAATGGCGCCGCACGCACTCCAGTCGACTCACCCCCACTGTGGCCAAGAAACCAGAAGTGATGTAGTATCACCGCCCACGCCCACTGTCTTCTCCTCCGGTCCCTGTCGTGCCAATCCCATGCCACTACTAGGCATACTGACGAATCAAAGTAGAGTACAAACGCCCTAAACATGGGCAAATCAGCTTCCCAGCCTGCCACAGTGAAGTTTGGAGGTGGGAACATCATATGTGGGGCTGTTTTTCAGCATACTGTACTGGCAAACTTCATTTCATTGAAGGAAGGATGAATGGAAAAATGTACCAAAACATTCTTGATAAAAATCTGCTGCCATCTACCAGGATGATGAAGATGAAATGAGGGTGGACATTTCAGCAAGGCAATAATCCCAAACACAAAGTCAAGGAAACTCTCAATTGGTTTCAGAGAAAGAAAATAAAGCTGCTATGGCCCAGCCAATCTCCTGACTTGAATCCAACAGAAAATCTATGGAAAAAACTAAAGATCAGAGTTCACAGAAGAGGCCCACGGAACCTTCAATATTTGAAGACTGTTTATGTGAAAGAATGGGCCAAAATCATACCTGAGCAATGCATGCGACTAGTTTTTCCATACAGGGTGTGTCTTAAAGCATTACTAACATTGGATTTTGTACGACATATTAAATACATTTTCAGTGTGTTCAATACTTTTTCCCTGTGTCATTCCATTATATTACACATAACCTAATTTCTGAACTTATTTGTTTTGGTTTCTTTATATATATAAATTGCATTGGTTGTTACTGACATGTGGTGAAAATATGTCAAAATTGTCAATAAAATGTCAATAGCACATCTAGAAATATATTCATCTTAAAAAACGGTGACTTGTTCAATAGTTATTTTACCCGCTATATTTATATTATATGATTGATTATTCATGAATTGTTGATGGCATGTATTTTTACTTATTTATTTATTAATCTACATTTGTCCATTTAATGTTCACCTATTTATGAGGAACCTTTGATATCTATGCACTAGCACTTTATGGTAAATGATGCTATTATCTATTGAAAGTGCACCTACTAACATAGCTATCTGATTTGTTTTGTATTCAGACAATTAGAGTGCTGCATTCCATCTTTTGTGAATTCACACTAAGCGCAAAAACATTTTATTAAATATAACATGCGTTAACACAGCATATAAATATATTTGGACCTTTAAAGTTACTAGTCAATCATTTGGGGAACATGAAATCATAATAATAGTAATAATCGCTATTAATATTATTATCACCATTATCATCATCATTATCATTATTAGTATTATTGCCATTATTATTTTTCAGATAAATAAAAGTAAATATTTTACCTATAATACATTTTTTTATGTTTATGAAAGGTGTCATATAATGATTGTGATGAGAGGCAGCATAAATGAAAATGGAAATGTTAAGGTGAGTACCTAGATTTATACTAACTGATCATGTGCACTCAAATCATAATGCTTAAAAACTCCCTGCTGAAAGCTATTGTGCATTTTGTACAAGAAGAACCATCGCTAAGTACCAATTGAGATGATGCTGTATACTTGCCATTTTTAAAGCACATTTCGTGCCACTTGATTATGTTAACTAGAAATGTTTGAAATTTGAGCAGAACTACACTGAAATGGCACAGTAGTTATGTGTTAAAGAGATGGAGTTCTGCATCTAATGACAATCACTTCTTGAAGACCGTTTTATCTAAATCTGTCATAGAAATGTTGGTGAATTCAAATATGGTACTCAAGTGTCCTATTTACAGGGGATGCTAAAAACCATGAACTCATATTCAGTTATAGAGGAGGAGGAATCATCAATTCTATCTGGACATGCCATTATTGTAAAATGCCAAGCTTATGTCAGAGCGCATGAATAATTCCAAGCAAAAAAAAAAAAAAGAACCATTTTTTATTAAATAGTATAATTCAGTGGAAATGCAAATTGAATAAATGTAAATGATATTAGAAATCTGAGAATATATATGTTTATATTTAAAAAATGTTATTAAATCTTGATTTTTATTATTATTTTTTAATTTTAAATTCTTGCAAATATTGATTTATCTTTGAATACAAAATACCAAGACAGAGAAGATATAGAAATGTGTTTTAGGAATATATATTGTGGTTTCCACACTTCCAATTACTACATATAAGCTAAGACTAGCAACTGTGATATCTAAAAACACAGTTGTGTGTATATTTACAGTGGGGACGGAAAGTATTCAGACCCCCTTAAATTTTTCACTCTTTGTTATATTGCAGCCATTTGCTAAAATCATTTAAGTTCATTTTTTTCCTCATTAATGTACACACAACACCCCATATTGACAGAAAAACACAGAATTGTTGACATTTTTGCAGATTTATTAAAAAAGAAAAACTGAAATATCACATGGTCCTAATTATTCAGACCCTTTGCTCAGTATTTAGTAGAAGCACCCTTTTGATCTAATACAGCCATGAGTCTTTTTGGGAAAGATGCAACAAGTTTTTCACACCTGGATTTGGGGATCCTCTGCCATTCATCCTTGAAGATCCTCTCCAGTTCTGTCAGGTTGGATGGTAAACGTTGGTGTACAGCCATTTTTAGGTCTCTCCAGAAATGCTCAATTGGGTTTAAGTCAGGGCTCTAGCTGGGCCATTCAAGAACAATCACAGAGTTGTTGTGAAGCCACTCCTTCCTTATTTTAGCTGTGTGCTTAGGGTCATTGTCTTGTTGGAAGGAAAACTTTCTGCCCAGTCTGAGGTCCTGAGCACTCTGGAGAAGGTTTTCGTACAGGATATCCCTGTACTTGGCCACATTCATCTTTCCCTCGATTGCAACCAGTCATCCTGTCCCTGCAGCTGAAAACCCCCCCCACAGCATGATTCTGCCACCACCACGCTTCACTGTTGGAACTGTATTGGACAGGTGATGAGCAGTGCCTGGTTTTCTCCACACATACCAGACAGTTCCTTTGACCTCATGATTCTCATTTGCTCTGACATGCACTCTGAGCTGTAAGGTCTTTCATAGACAGGTGTGTGGCTTTCCTAATCAAGTCCATTCAGTATAATCCAACACAGCTGGACTCAAATGAAGGTGTAGAACCATCTCAAGATGATCAGAAGAAATGGACAATACCTGAGTTAAATATATGAGTGTCACAGCAAAGGGTCTGAATACTTAGGACCATGTGATATTTCAGTTTTTCTTTTTTAATAAATCTGCAAAAATGTCAACAATTTTGTGTTTTTCTGTCAATATGGGGTGCTGTGTGTACATTAATGAGGAAAAAAAATGAACTTAAATGATTTTAGCAAATGGCTGCAATATAACAAAGAGTGAAAAATGTAAGGGGGTCTGAGTACTTTCCATCCCCACTGTATATATCTATATATCTATATAGATATATACAGTATCTCACAAAAGTGAGAACACCCCTCATATTTTTGTAAATATTTTATTATATTTTTTTCCATTAATGTCTAAACTGCTGAAAACAAAAGTGAGTACACCCCTAAGTGAAAATGTCCAAATTGGGCCCAAAGTGTCAATATTTTGTGTGGCCACCATTATTTTCGAGCTACAGTTCATTGAGGGAACAATGAATGCCAACATGTACTGTGACATACTGAAGCAGAGCATGATCCCCTCCCTTCAGAGACTGGGCTGCAGGGCGGTATTCCAACATGATAACGGCCCCAAACACACCTCCAAGATGACCACTGCCTTGCTAAGGAAGCTGAAGGTAAAGGAGATGGACTGGCCAAGCATGTCTCCAGACTTAAAACCTATTGAGCATCTGTGGGGCATCCTCAAATGGAAGGTGGAGGAGCACACTCTAACATCCCCCAGCTCTGTGATGTCATCATGGAGGAGTGGAAGTGGACTCCAGGGGCAACCTGTGAATCTCTGGTGAACTCCATGTCCAAGAGGGTTAAGGCAGTGCTGGAAAATAATGGTGGCCAGACAAAATATTGACACTTTAGGCCCAATTTGGACATTTTCACTTAGGGATGTACTCACTTTTGCTGTCAGCAGTTAAGACATTAATGGCTGTGTGTTGAGTTATTTTGAGGGGACTGCAAATTTACACTGTTATACAAGCTGTACAGTCACTACTTTACATTGTAGCAAAGTGTCATTTCTTCAGTGTTGTCACATGAAAAGATATAATAAAATATTTGCAAAAATATGTGGGGTGTACTCACTTTTGTGAGATACTGTATATAAATTTTTATTTTTTTAGAAATAAGTTGCATGTAATCAAATATTACAAATTTTCTAAATATTTTTTAAACTAAAAATATAAAGTGTGTGAGTGTTCAAAATATTTTCATAATTTCTTCCTGGTGAGTTATTTGTATCTCCTCCTTTGCTGCAACTCTACTTTGTGGAGAAATTAATAAAGGGGTCAAGGACTTGAACTGTTATTTTTCTTTTTAGGTAGTCTTAAAAGTAAAAAAGGTAACAAGAAACAGAAAAGTAAATTCTGAAAAAATGTTGTTAGCAACATAGCATGGTTGGATACAGATACAATAACCTTTGTCCAAAATGGTAAAATTTAAACTAAGAGGATATGTAGACCGATCACTAAAATTTCAAATGCTTTTGAAAATTTAAAAACCAAGTTCAATATTTTTAAATTGCAGCTTTCATTAAATATTAAATGATGGGCCTGACATTAAAGGCCCTTGTTTAGGCTCTTCTTGTTATGAGGTGTCAACATTCTGTCCCTGTATCCCTATTGCAGTCTTTTTTTTTTCAAAGTGTTTTTATTTTTCACAAAAAGTATAGAGAAGAAACTCTTTCACATAGATAAGTAAAACATTGAGTGTACACTAAGGATATGTGGGATACAAGTCATGAAATACAGATGAACATAAAAGAGATGGGACAAATAAACCCAAAACTGAACAATATTGATTACCAATCTCTGAAGTACTAAAACAGACTTGTACACATACCACCCCAGGCTGAGGTAGCCACCAGTGGTTAGAGGTTCTTAATTCTGAGGCTTGGCCCACCGAAAGGAGTAGAGGGGTCCCCCCACCTGCACCCCTATTGAGAACTTACTGTGCCAGACGACTGGGCCCCTTCACAAAATGTTATTGTATTCTAGGGAATAGCCCTAGTGTAACCCCTGTACAAATTGTGGAGGATCCCAGAGTGGGAGAGAGAGAGGAAAGCTAATGAGAGGTAGGAAATGGAATAGAGTGCGGGGGAATAGAGATAACGAGGTGGAATAATTTACCAGAACTTTGGGTTGAACTTTGGGGGGGTGTATTACCCAGGGTAATTGAGATTCCCATAAATTGGGCCAAAGGATCCCAGGTAATTTCAAATTTGCATGCTGAGTCCGATAGGATGCTAGCCATTTTTTCTTAGGCCATAATCCAAGAGACTTTCCGTTTGACTGCCTTTATTGGGACTGAGGCTTGCTTCCAGGCCTTAGCCAGGGTTAGTTTGGCTCCGGGCAACAAAGTGGTGTAGTGGATAGCACTTGCGCCTAGCAGTAAGAAGGGTTGCTGGTTCGAATCCCAACCACAACACTACCTGCCTGGAGTTTGCATGTTCTCCCTGTGCCTGCATGGGTTTCCTCCAGGTACTCCGGTTTCCTCCCACATTCCAAAGACATGCTGGTAGGTTAATTGGATCCTGTCTAAATTGTCCCTAGTATAGATTGTAAACTATATAAGTACCTGAAATTATTAAATAAATAACAACATGAAGTGTATCAGTTTTTGGTTACATCTGGAGATCCTTGGGATATGTGAATTCAGTAGAGCGACCTCTGGTGGCCTGGAGATCTCGCACCCCGTGATCTTTCTAATAAGGTTGAAGATCCTCCTCCAGAAAGACCTGATTTTAGGGCATTCCCACCAGAAATGGGCTAGTGTGCCCGCAATTTGCCATCCCCTAAATCATAGGGGATCTGCCGAGGGGTAAATTGTGGATAGACTGGTTGGAGTCATGTACCACCTAGTCATGACCTTTATGTTTGCTTCCATTAGGAATGTGTTGAGAATTCCCCTAAATGAAGTGGCCAGGGCAGAGTGCCAGATCTAAAGGTTCCACTGGAATTGGAGGTCTTCCTCCCAAGCAATCATGTATGGGGATTCACTTGATGGCTTGGAGAGTGACGCATAGATGACTGAAATCTCGCCCCTCTTCCCGATGGCTTGACCACACCACAGCTCATAGGCATTTGGGGGGTTTAGGTTTACCTTTCCAGATGCTGTGTAGAAAATGCGAGATTTGGTTGTATCGGAAATGTTCCGCTTGTGGAAGATCTAATTTACACACTGGGCTAGGGAGATGGGGCCCCTAGATTTAAAATATTGTTCTATCCGGTACAGCCCCTTATCCAACCACCACTGGAAGGCTTTATATCCAGTCCTGAAGGAAAATTTGGATGTGACAGGGGTTTCATTCCTGAGATGAGGTGTGGCTCCTGCCTTAATGTGTCCCACAAAGCAAAGGAGTGAGATAGTGTGCGGTCTAGGATTAGTGGGAGGTGTCGGGGGGGTTCCACAGGAGAAAGTCCAACATGTAGTGTGGTACAGCTTGCCGGTCCATTTGGACCCCTTTAGGTTTTTCCCTGTAAGTATAGATTGTGGAGAGTTGGGCTAATCTGGGGGCTTGGCAGTATCTGTGTAGGTGGGGGAGGTACAGTCCACCTTGTTTACGGGAGAGGTAGAGGGTTTGTTGCAAATCCTATATCCTGATGTTCCCCATATTAACTTAAGTATTTTGCTCTGAAAGGACCTAAGATGCTCTCTCCTTATTGGGATGGGGAGGGAGCAGAACAGGTAGAGTATTCTAGGCAGCAGTGTCATTTTGATGGCATTTATTCTGCCTAACCATGAGAGGTTTTGTTTGGGCCACGACTTTAGATCTTGTTCTAGTTTGCAGTACATAGGGGATAATTCCTGGTACGTTTCAAATTTGGAGGGGAGGGAGATACCTAAATATGTGATGGATGAGTCGTTCCAGTCAAATTTGAAGCTTTGTTTAAGCAGTGATACCATCTTGAGGGAGAGAGACATTCAGGGCTTGAGATTTTGTCATGAGAGGGTTTACCCGTTGGTGGCTCTATCGGTCTCTTGGATCGCAGTACCAGTGTCCATCAGCAGGTGTCTTCCAACACCTAGGACCTGCAGTAAAAGGTCTTTCCTGCTGGTGGCACTGTTACATCCTTGGGCCGTAGTACCGGTGTCAACCAGCGGGTGCACTCTGGCAGTGTGGAGCAAACAGCTCACACTGCGCTCAGCTGTGACATGAGGTCAATTACCACAGCCTTATAAATACCCAGCAAGCCCTCATAGGCTTGCCTTGGTATCTCTCTCCCTGCATTCTGACCTTGCTGCCTGTTATTTTGACCTTGAGCCTGCATCTGCCTTGTCCTGACCTGATCTGATCCAATCCCTATCCTGAGGCCTTCCTAGTCCTGTCCCTTCTGTTCCTGGTTACCTTGGAGCCCTGCCCTGAACCCCATCCATCCATCCTCTCCCTGTCCTGTTCAGTTTCCTGTCCTTACCCTTCTGCTGACTTCCCTGTGTATGACCTTGGCTTGGCTTTGTTTACGATTACGGTATCTCCATTTACTTGTATATATTGTTGTTTGTAGTGGGTTGTTGTGTTGGTTTTGCACTGTTTATATATATTGTTGTTTGTAGTGGGTTGTTGTGTTGGTTTTGCACTGTTTATATTCCTTTTACTTATCACTTGTTAATAAACACCATTATTTCACTTACATGTGTTTCTGGTCTCCTCTGTGCAGTCCACACAGTCTGGTCAATTAAATACCCTGACAATATACCAAGGCCATCCCTGACCAGACGTGGCTGCACTGAGAAACCGTCCTGTTACGGTGGGCGCGCAAAATGGACTTTGATGAAATTGTCTATTATTCTCTGCTGGCGGCAGAGGATAATGAATATTGTTGTCAGACTCTTAAAGACTGGACCCGTGACCAACTTCTAAATAGTTCTTTGAATGTCCGTAGGATGCTCCTTTTATTTAGAATATATGGTGTTGTGAACTAAATAGTTATATGTATATTTTCCTTGTTCCCCTGTTTTTGCCTATTGCTCCTTTTATTTAACTATGGGGTACATAGACACTACCATCAGAATCTGACCCTTTATTGGTCTCCAGATTTCCTTCAGATGAATAGATATTTATCTAAATCCTTCTTGGCACCACTCCCTAAGTTTGTGGTGGTACGAATTGGTCACTATGCTCTTTGTGACTTTTCGTAATTTTTTGTGATTTAACATTAGCGCTACACTGTTTATACACATACGGTTTACAAAATCTCCTTTTTTTGTGTGTGAGCTGCTTTGTTAGAGCAAGCGCGGTGTTTCTTGAGTTATTTTATTTTCCCAGACGGATGTGCCAGCTTCCCAGACTGATGTGCCAGCTTCCCAGTCTGATGTGCCAGCTTCCCAGTCTGATGTGCCAGCTTCCCAGTCTGATGTGCCAGCTTCCCAGTCTATTGTCCCAGTGCCTGCCTTCCAGCCTGATGTCTTAGTGCCAGCTTCCCAGACTGACGTGCCAGCTTCCCAGACTGACGTGCCAGCTTCCCAGACTGTTGTGCCTGCTGCCCAGCTCAAGTGGTTCCTGTCGTCTGCTGCCCAGCTCAAGTGGTTCCTGTCGTCTGCTGCCCAGCTCAAGTGGTTCCTGTCGTCTGCTGCCCAGTTCAAGTGGTTCCTGTCGTCTGCTGCCCAGCTCAAGTGGTTCCTGTCGTCTGCTGCCCAGCTCAAGTGGTTCCTGTCATCTGCTGCCCAGCTCAAGTGGTTCCTGTCGTCTGCTGCCCAGCTCAAGTGGTTCCTGTCGTCTGCTGCCCAGCTCAAGTGGTTCCTGTCGTCTGCTGCCCAGCTCAAGTGGTTCCTGTCGTCTGCTGCCCAGCTCAAGTGGTTCCTGTCGTCTGCTGCCCAGCTCAAGTGGTTCCTGTCGTCTGCTGCCCAGCTCAAGTGGTTCCTGTCGTCTGCTGCCCAGCTCAGGTGGTTCCTGTCATCTGCTGCCCAGCTCAAGTGGTTCCTGTCGTCTGCTGCCCAGCTCAATGACTCTGACATGCCAGCAGTACCCACCGTCCAGTTTGATGTACCCGATGCCCGGCCTGATGTGCCCTCATCTGTTCGGTTGGAGGCCATGAACTTTGAGCAGATACACCTTGTTGGAGCGTCCGGAGGCTGCTCCTTTAGGGGGGGGTACTGTCATGAGGGGGTTTACCCGTTGGTGGCGCTATCGGTCTCTTGGATCGCAGTACCAGTGTCCATCAGCAGGTGTCTTCCAACACCTAGGACCTGCAGTAAAAGGTCTTTCCTGCTGGTGGCACTGTTACATCCTTGGGCCGTAGTACCGGTGTCAACCAGCGGGTGCACTCTGGCAGTGTGGAGCAAACAGCTCACACTGCGCTCAGCTGTGACATGAGGTCAATTACCACAGCCTTATAAATACCCGGCAAGCCTTCATAGGCTTGCCTTGGTATCTCTCTCCCTGCATTCTGACCTTGCTGCCTGTTATTTTGACCTTGAGCCTGCATCTGCCTTGTCCTGACCTGATCTGATCCAATCCCTATCCTGAGGCCTTCCTAGTCCTGTCCCTTCTGTTCCTGGTTACCTTGGAGCCCTGCCCTGAACCCCATCCATCCATCCTCTCCCTGTCCTGTTCAGTTTCCCGTCCTTACCCTTCTGCTGACTTCCCTGTGTATGACCTTGGCTTGGCTTTGTTTACGATTACGGTATCTCCATTTACTTGTATATATTGTTGTTTGTAGTGGGTTGTTGTGTTGGTTTTGCACTGTTTATATATATTGTTGTTTGTAGTGGGTTGTTGTGTTGGTTTTGCACTGTTTATATTCCTTTTACTTATCACTTGTTAATAAACACCATTATTTCACTTACATGTGTTTCTGGTCTCCTCTGTGCAGTCCACACAGTCTGGTCAATTAAATACCCTGACAGATTTGTTATAATTGACATGCAGGCCGGATATGTTCCCAAAGGAGGTAAGGGTACTACAAAGGTTGGGAAGGGAGGTTAAAGGCGAGGTGAAGAATAAAATTAGGTCATCAGTGGATAGGCCACATTTGAGGACCTGAGGACCACATGACACCCCTTTGATATCAGGATTTTCACATATTGCAATTGCTAGGGTTTCTATAGCTATAGCGGAATTCAGTAGTGAGAGAGGACAGCCCTGTCTTGTGCCTCTAGCAATGTGAATGGGGGCTTAATAATAACCTTGTAGATGTATTAGTGCTTTGGGAGAGGAGTATAGGGCTCTCATGATGCTCAGGAAGCGGTGACCAAAGCCCTAATGCTCCAATAGGGTTAAGATATATGGCCAGGACACTGAGTTGAAAGCTTTCTGTATATCAAGGGAAAGCAGAAATCCGTTGTTTAGCATTTCCTGGCCAATTGGATTGGAGGATGGAAATTATATTTATGGCCCTTCTGGTTTGTCGGGGCCTTGTCTTCCTGGAATGAAACCCACCTGGTCCTTGTGGATGTAAGAACTTTTGAAATAAGCTAGTCGGTTTGCTAGGATTTTGGTAAAGATTTTCAGGTCATTGTTTATGAGTGATATTGGTCGGTAATTACCTACCTCCTCTGGGTTCTTGTCAGGTTTTGGGATAACAGTAATGAAAGCTGTATCTAGGTCAGAGCTAAGGGGGTCACCGGATACTTTTGCATTGAAGAATTTAGCCATGTAAGGAGCTAGGGTGTCAGCAAAAGCTTTGTAATATGGGACCGACAGTCCATCTGGACCCGGGCGGAGCCCCGTTTTCGATGTCTAATGACCTCCAAAATGTCTTCTAACGTGATATATTTTTCCATAATGGTTTTAGCTGATCTGAAAGTGGGGGGTGGGAAGGGTCTAGAGGAATTGAGAAATGGTGTGTTGATTAACCTGCAAGGTGGGGCTATAAAGTTTATCATAGAAATCTGTGAAAGCTACCAGGATTTTGGTTGGGTCAGATGTTGGGCCTGGGGGACAGTTTGGAAGCCAGCATTAGACCATGTTTGTCCTTCTGGGTATAGAATTTAACACCATTCCAGCAAATTTGCTTCTCTGCTCGAACTGTGAGAGCCAGGTTCAGCTCTAGTCTGTTTGGGATGCTGGCACCCCTGAGGGATCCCTCTTGCGCCTTGCCCTAAGAGACGAGTACGCCTTTTCCAATTTAGCTATATCTACCATTCTTTCTATTTCAATTTGAGTAGCGATTTGGATTAGCTTTTGGGCAGCCCACAACATCTCCGCTGAGGCTTTGTTGACTTCAGTGACCCTAATTGGGTCAGATAAATTAATTTGTTTAGCCTCCACTGAGAGTGTTTGGGATGTTGTGATTTGTTAAAGATTGACACGGTCAATATGGAGTGGTCTGAGAGAGTTGTGACAATAATTTTGGAGCTACAGACATGGGGGAGATAATGTTTGGCTATTAGGATGTGGTCTATCCTAGCATAGGACTGGTGGGGACTAGAAAAATGAGTGTAGTCCCTCTTTGATAGGTTCTTCTCTCGCCAGACATCTGCCAGGCCTTCTGTGTGAATTATTCTTGCTATTGTGACGCTAGCCCCCGTAGGACGGGTTAGGAGGGTTTTGGACGGATTAGACTTATCCATTTCCAGGTCATATGCCACATTGGAGTCTCCTCCTAAATTGGGAGTCCCCTCCAAGAGGGGGTTTGGCTTATACCACATCGATTGAAAAAATGTAAATTGGCCTTTGTTGGGGGCGTAGTATGAGATAAAGGAGTGTAAATTGCCTTCTATGAAACCTTTGACTAGAATAAATATGCCATCCGGGTCTTTATAATCTGCCTGCCAGGTGAAGTTACATGCTTTGGAAAATAGTATAGCGACCCCTTTAGTCTTTCCCACTGCCTTCACCAAATAGAACAGGGGGTATTGATGGTGGAGAAAGGGAGAGAGGGAGATAGGAAAGGACAGAGTGAGAAAAAAGGTAGAGAGAGATGAAGAAGCTAACCGAAGCTTCTTCATAAGGTTTTGGCCGGAGTCCTGGGGGAAAATAACCCCAGGAGCTTTCACCAAACAAGTGGTGTCTGATCCACTAGGAGCAGACAACCTATCCCGCAGAGACAAAAAGAGTCTGAGGAATAGGTGGAGGCACATGTCAAGCACCAGTGGCGGCTGGTGCTCAATAAAATTTTTTGGGGGGGCAAACAAACTGTAAAATACTGAAAAAAAACCATCAATTGCAGCCTCACTGTACCATCAATCGCAGCCACTTTGTCATCAATCGCAGCCACTGTGCCCATCAATTGCCGCCACTGTGCCATAAAACGCAGCCACTGTGCCATCAAATGCAGCCACTGTGCCCCATAAAATACAGCCACTGTGCCCATCAATTGCCGCCACTGTGCCCATCAAACGCAGCCACTGTGCCATCAAATGCAGCCACTGTGCTCCATAAAATGCGGCCACTGTGCCCATCAATTGCCACCACCGTGCCATCAAACACAGCCACTGTGCCCATCAAACACAGCCACTGTGCTATCAAATGCAGCCATTGTGCCCCATAAAATGCAACCACTGTGCCCATCAATTTCCGCCACTGTGCCATCAAACACAGCCACTGTGCCATCAAACGCAGCCACTGTGCCCATCAATTGCCGGCCACTGTGCCCATCAATTGCCGCCACTGTGCCCATTAATTGCTCCCACTGTGCCCATCAATTGCCACCACTGTGCCCATCAATTGCCGCCACTGTGCCCATCAATTGCTCCCACTGTGCCCCATCAAACACAGCTACTGTGCCATATCAAATGCTGCCAGTGTGCCCCCCGCCATCTGCACTTATCCTCCTCTTCCTCAATGTCTTCTCCCGTCTTCTCTTCCCATCCTCTGCTATGATTGGATGCATGGCGTCCGGTCACAGTGCCTGTTGTTTCAGCCAATCAGGTGACGGGTAAAAGATCTGAGCACCAGATTGGCGGAGAGGCGGTTTAGTGTTAGGAAAGCGAATATTCATTTGCTTTTCGAACACACAGCTGAGTGACCTTTTTTGACGCCTATTAGAGCCTATGGCTCTAATCAGGTGCCTTGAAAAACATCCCCCGCAGCTGTAATTCAGGCGCCCTGTGCCCGAAAAGGGGATGGGTGCCTGAATAGGGGGTGGCAGCGCCGGACATAGATAGATGCAATGCATGAATCTATATATTGGTGCTAGAGAGGTGGCAGGAGAGAGGGGGCGGCGCCCTTATGGATGCACCGCCACTGTCCAGCTCCCAGAACTTAAGTACCCTTTAAAACATAAAAGAAACATTTTTAAAGAATTTTTAACACAGAGTGAAATAGATCTATGGGTAGGCATTGTCATGAGCCCAAGGTAGATCCTAGTAGTCGGATCCCCTCTTCCTTCCTCTTTAATGGGGAGGGGGGAGATCTTGGGACATTACTTAGCCTTTTGTGGAGGCAAAAAAAGTAGTTGTAGAATAGAGAGACGCATGCACTTTCTAAGGCAGACATGTGCCACGGGCCAGATAAAAACCCATTAACTGAATGATACGGTGATAACAGACCACCCAAAAAAACTATGAGAAAAACAGAGTCCATGACAGTCTAGAGTTCAGACCTGCTCTGGACTAGGGATGAGCTTCGAGTTTGAGTCGAACTCATGTTCGACTCGAACATCGGCTGTTCGCCAGTTTGCCGAACAGTGAACAATTTGGGGTGTTCGCGGCAAATTCGAAAGCCACGGAACACCCTTTAAAAGTCTATGGGAGAAATCAAAAGTGCTAATTTTAAAGGCTTAAATGCATAGTATTGTCATAAAAAGTGTTTGGGGACCTGGGTCCTGCCCCAGGGGACATGGATCAATGCAAAAAAAAGTTTTAAAAACGGCCGTTTTTTCAGGAGCAGTGATTTTGATAATGCTTAAAGTGAAACAATAAAAGTGCAAAAATTCCTTTAAATTTTGTACCTGGGGGGTGTCTATAGTATGCCGGTAAAGGGGCGCATGTTTCCCGTGTTTAGAACAGTCTGACAGCAAAATGACATTTTAAAGGAAAAAAATACACATAAAAGTTCATTGATAAAAACGGCATGGGAATTCCCCACAGGGGAACCCTGAACCAAAATTTTTAAAAAAAATGACGTGGTGGTCCCCCTAAATTCCATACCAGGCCCTTCACGTCTGGTATGGATATTAAGGGGAACCCCGGCCAGACCCTTATCCAAGCACGTAACCTGGCAGGCCGCAGGAAAAGAGGGGGGGACGAGAGAGCGCCCCCCCTCCTGAACCGTACCAGGCCACATGCCCTCAACATTGGGAGGGTGCTTCGGGGTAGCATGGGGACAAGGGCCTCATCCCCACAACCCTTGCCCGGTGGTTGTGGGGGTCTGCGGGAGGGGGGCTTATAGGAATCTGAAAGCCCTCTTTAACAAGGGGACCCCCAGATCCCGGCCCTCCCCCTGTGTGAAATGGTAAGGGGGTACAAAAGTACCCCTACCATTTCACAAAAAAAGTGTCAAAAATGTTAAAAATGACAAGAGACAGTTTTTGACAATTCCTTTATTAAAAAGCTTCTTCTTTCTTCTATCTTCTATCTTCTATTTTCTATCTTCCTTCGGTTTCTTTCTCTATCTTCTTCTTCTTCGGGTTCTCCTGGTTCTTCTGGTTCTTCCTCTGGTGTTCTCGTCCGGCATCTTCCTCCGCAGCATCTTCTTCCCTTCATCTTCTCCGGCCACTCTGCATTCACCTTGATGGGAGGCTTCCGCTGTGTGACGCTTCTTGTCTTCTTGTCTTTAGACTATTGTGTTCTGATCCATCACATATAATTCAGATTAAAAAAACATTGAACTAAAGGCTGTAATATAACAAAATAGGTAAAAAGCCAAGGGGGTGAATACTTTTGCAAGGCACTGTATATCCAAGTCTTATGGAGATATTATTAGCCTTGCTTTGCAATAGACATGTGCAGTTCATTTTGTTCTGAATCAAAATTCAGACACATTCAGGGGCGGATTGACAACTGATGGGGCCCCCCAGGCAATAGGAGATCATGAGGTCCCCAGGCCCAAAGATGGCCACCGCATGGGAGCCCGGTGACATGCAGAGTAGCAGGAGACTTAAAGCTGGTGATCCAATAAAGGTACCGGGATCCTCTCATGGGCAGTGCAACCTTAACAGCATCATGGGCCTCTGGACAAAGTAATGCACTAGGGTCCCTACCAAGGAGATGGTGACACAGTGGATGTGGTTAGTTATGCTGAATATTGGGCGTAGCTTTTTAATCTGATTAGAAATTTTGGAGGTACTAAGTTGGTACTAAGAGTGCCCCCTTACATCCTCCTGTAGAGTACCCCTTAGTGCCCCCTTATGTCCTGCTCCTCCAGAGTGCCCCTATTTAAATACCTCCTGGCCTGGTCACAACTCAGGAATCATAAAACTCTTTTGAAAAAAAAATCCCTGTCGGTGATTCTGAACTGTGCATGCGCAGTCTGGAGCCAGCGATTAGTGAACTGCTGAGCTCGATCTCTACTCATGCAGTGGGGTGTGTGAATTTAAGTCACATCCCATTGTCTGATCTGAGGCTGAGCCAAGCAGTTCACTAATTGGCTGACTCCAGACAGTGCATGCACAGTTCAGAATCACTGACAAGAATTTTTTTTATAAAGTGTCTCACTGCCAACCACTTGTGAGTTGTGGGCGGCCAAGCTGGCAAGGGAGCCAGATGTACTCGCCGCTTGCTTCCCCTTTGTTTGCTTGCAGAAATCGCAGGTTCAGCAGCATGCGGGTAGCAGGGCCAGAAATTGTGATGACAGGCCAGGCTACTGCTGAGCAAGACAGGTGCTCTTAACCACTTGCCGCCCGCCCACCGTCAAATGATGGAGGAGTGGTGCAGCTCTCCTTCTGGGAGGACATCATATGATGGCGCCCCAGAACGGGCGCTCTCGCATGCCCGTGATCTCTGTAAAGTGTCGTTGACACGGCTCTTTAACCATGTGATTGACTGTGTCAGATCACAGCCAGTCACATGTAAATGCGGAATTGCCGTTATTCGCCTCTCCTCACCTTACACTGACAGTGTGTGTGGCGAGGAGAGCCGATCAGCGGCAACTCCTCACAGAGGAGACCAGGGCAGGTAATCGGGGTACTAATCATCAGTGCCCTGATTACAGTAAAGCCCCAGCAGTGCCCATCAGTGACACCAGTCAGTTGCCATCAGTTACACCAATCAATGCCAATCAGTGCCCATTAGTGATGCCAGTCAGTACTGCCTTTCAGTGCCCATCAGTGACTGTTAATCAGTGCTGCCCATCAATGTCTCCCATCAGTGCCCTTCAGTGCTGCCTATTGGTGCTGCCACCAGTGCCACCTATCAGTGCCCACCAGCGCCACCTATCAGTGCCCATCAGTGCCACCTATCAGTGCACATCAGTGCCGCATATCAGTGCCACCTATCATTGCGGCATATTAGTGCCTCCTCATCAATGCCACCTAATCACTGCCTGTAAGTGCTGCCTCATTAGTGCCCATAAGTATCACCTCATTAGCGCACATCAGTGAAGGAGAAAAAAAATTACTGACAAGAAAGTGAAAAAAACTTTTTTTTTCAACATTTTTGGTCTTTTCTTTTGTAAAAAATAAAAAACCCAGCAGTGATTAAATACCATCAAAATAAAGCTCTATTTGTGTGAAAAAAATGATAAAAAATTAATAATACAGTTTTGCATGACTGCACAATTGTCATTCGAAGTGTGACAGTGATGAGAGCTGGCCTGGGCAGGAAGGGAGTGAAAGTGCCTTGTATTGTAGTAGTTAATGTGTCTCTTCTCCTATTGTGGTGATTTACAGCACCAGGCATGCAGAGAATGCAGGAAGTGTGCTGGCTGGAATGATGAGAAGGAGCTGGTGCAGTGACAGTGCTTAACCTCTGTTATTAAGCTAGAGCAAAAAGAGGGGGGAGTAGGCAAGGATCACAGAATCACTGTCTGTGGAGTGGCTGGAAGACCAGCAGACAAAGTAGCTGGCTGGAGCTTACTTCACCTCCTTTATCAAGCATACAGAGAGGAGGGGAGCCGCAGGAAGGATCACAGAGGCATCTCTGCTGTGGCTGCATGGCTACAACAGACAGAGAGGCTGGATTGGTGTGAGAGCTGAGTGATACTCACAGCTCCAAAACTTGTTATGCCCAAAGGAGTGCGGAAGGGGGAGCAGAGTCAGAGCTGTTTGGGAAACCTGCAGATTGGCCAGTATATGCTGAGAGACAGCAAAGCTCTCACACCATATGTATACTCCGGATGTTGGTAACACAGTCATGGGCGGGCCTCCTACTGACCCCGAGGCCCTCGGGCAGTGCCTGATATGCCGGTCAGTCCGCCCCTGGACATATTTTGTAATACTCAGAAATTCAGATAAATCTGAATTTCCAAATCACAATAGGAACAAATTTAAACTAATCCGAATTAAATTATGGTGAAACAAATTAAATTAGAATTCGAAATAAAAATTAATTTGAAATGTAAACATATTTGCTGACTATTGTTAATTTCCTTCAAAAACTGTGTGCAAGTGTACCTAAAAGAATTGATGCTGTTTTGAAGCCAAAAGGTATTCAGAATACTTTATTTACATTTTCCTTCTGTTCCCTCACTCTGCATAATTTGTGTCCAAATCAACATATATGTCTTTTATAACCTAGAACACAATTTTTTTCTGTTTTAATCATTTTATTAAAGGTTTAAGCTAGCCATAGATGGTGTGATTTTATTTTTTGCAACAACGGCTTTCAGGAAAGAAACTCTTGATTTCCCCATCAACACAGTCAGTGTTGATGGGGGCTATTGTGAAGCTATTGCGTTCTCCTGGTGGTGATGGGGTAGGGGGGGAGCGAATTCACAGTGATTATTGCTAGCAGCTATAGCCACTGGCATTAATCGCATTAGAAATCAGATATGCTGGCTGTACCCAAGTTGATTGATGGATCGACTTGGGTACAATCAGCTTCCCCATAGGGGGTTTGAATCTTGGCCAGTCCCTGCTGAACCGGCCAAGATTGAAACCATCTATGTCCGGATTTTCTATCATTAAAAATAGTCCAGCCATAGAACTTGTATTCCAAATGTTGGTAGCACTCGTAAGCAACAGAGGCGAGACACAGTTGGAGAATAACAAACAACAGTGGCATATGTACATAGTAGGCACAGCAAACTCTTAAGGTTAAAACTAGACCATCGAAACCAACCAGGGATGTAAAAATATATATATATATTGGGTGCTCTAATTTCAAGAGAGTTGGTGAAATAGGGTAGAACCTTTTTTCTGCTCCATACTGCTCCAGGTGACAGAAACAAGAAGATTTACATGTTGCTGCATGACTCTCAGCGCAATTAATAAATGGACATTCTGTCATACATAGAAATGGGCTGAACACCCCCCTGTTCGGTTTGCAGCAGAACTTTCGAACAGGGGAAATGTTCTAACCCAAATCGCAAACCCCATTGAAGGCTTATATGCAAGTAATTGGCCATTAAAGGGCTATGGGGGTCTGGGTACTGCCCTGGGAACATGTATCAATAATTATTTTTTTTTTTTTTTAAGCGATAGTTTTTTCAGGAGCAGTGATATTAATTATGCTTAAAGTGCATTGATAAAAATGAAAAATTCCGAAGGGTGCATGTGTGGCGGCTTCCACGATGGACATGTGAGACGGGAGCTCTGTCCCGCTCCGGCTGTTCAGTACCTCCTCCAATGTTCAGCATCCCTTGTTCTGCGCTAGCACGGGAGCCACAGTGAGGGACTAGCTATCTCTCTTGCCACATGTCCTCAGGCTCGGCCTGGAGGGACCTCGGAGCCCAACTAGTGACAAATGCAGATCTGCTCGGGAATCCCAAGAAGGCGGTCGTCACCTCACAGCAGTCACAGATGGTTGCGGAGAGCGCTTCCCCTGGCCCCACTTCGGCTCTTCATTTTCTCAGCCTGGGAACAGGGACACCACTGAATATACCCCATGTGAGACCACATTCCCTTGCATCCACAGAGTCGCTTATAGAGCAGTCACTGGACATATTGCTGTTTTCACCCATGGAGGCAGGGCCTCCACAAACATAGCACTTGGCTCATAATGCAGAATACCACAACTCACAACAGATGGATACTGCAGACATGTTTGCTAAGTTTTCAGAACAGCTGGACCATGGCCTTTCCAATACTGCTGCCAGAATTACTTCTGATATAAAAGCAGACATTCAAAACTTGGGCTCCTGCATTGAAGCCATTGAACTAAAAATAGACGCCACGGTTGCCAGAACAAACCTGAACACTGATCACATTCAGGAACTTCACAATCAGCTAGAGATGGCCCTTGCTAAAATCGACGATCTGGAAAACAGGTCCAGAAGGTATCATTTTAGAATTAGGGTGATTCCAAAAGCAATAAAGAATGTTCCAAAAAGAGAAAAAACATTTATTCAGGAGCTTATCCCCGATATTCCACTACACAGATTGGAACTTGATCAAGCACACAGAACCCTTAGACCACCATGCCAGGATGGCCTTCCCAGAAATGTGGTGGTTAAACCCCACTTTTACATGATCAAAGAAGAAATCATGATTTGTTCATGTGCATCTCCCCAGCTGATGATCCAAGGTCAACCAATCCAGACTTACTCTCTCAGTTGTCCATTTTATTACTATCTAGAGCCCTGGTCCCCTACTATATGTTGGAGACTTTGATGCTGTACTTGATCCATGGACTGTTGAGGGGTGGGGGCAGGCCCTCTCCCTCATTTGTTGACTGGACTCAAGTGTATGGCCTTACTGAGATATGGCGGTGGAAGCACCCAGATGAGCGTCACTTCTCCTGCCACTCTGACTCCCTCCCCACTATAGATATGGCATTTACCTCTGCTGAAGTACTCCCTATTGTTCAGACAGTCTCCTATCTACACAGAGGGGTATCTGATCATGCCCCTCTTTCTGTGTACCTCCTCCTCCTGCCGAGCCCAGGCCCTCACATCTGGCATTTATACTCCCATTGGCTGGAGGATGAGATTGCATAGAATGAATGCCAGAAAGATATTGCTGACTACTGACATGCGAATCAGGGCACTGTTGGGTCCTCCACTGCCTGGGAGGACTCCAAAGCTGTGCTGACAGGCACCTTTATGTCCATTACTGGCATTTTGTGCAAGAATACCCAACAGTGCACTGAGGAACTGGAAAATACAATGGTGGTTGCAGAGGCAGCCTATGCTAAGAACCCTGGTACAGCTACGCAAACCTCATGGCTGTATAGCCGTAGAGAGTATGAGCTCTGTTTGCTGGACCTTACTAAAAAATATATGCTCTATGTTACACAGAAGACATTTGAACACGGCAATAAGGTGGGTCGTCTACTCGCCTACCTCACCAGATCAGACCGCACCCCATGCTTAGACTCCCTGAAGGATTCTAAGAATGAGCTGTTTGATCATCTGGCAGGATACAGCGAGCACAGACTGCGTCAGTTTTCCTTAAATTGAAGTGGTGCATTGCCATATTTGGAGTATGCTGTGTCTTTGAGTTTTGCAGCAAGCATTGATTCTCATGTGGAACCCATACTTGGTGTGGTGAAAGTTGTATCCTCCAGCTGGTTGCTTGCTGTGAAGGTGAATGCATCCATCCGTTGAGGATCCGAGCACCATCTTCTACCCACGGTTGCCCACGGTTGTCCAGAAGGGACCATTGAAACTCATCATCAGCGCCAGCCAGCAAGCATCTTTTGGATCGGTGGATCCACAAGCTCGAACGACACTCCACCATATGGTGATTGTCTCCACCCTTTCCGGTAAGCGTATTTACCCCTTCCATTTCTGTGTGGATTCTCAGCACATGAAGACCACTTATGGGATTTAAGAACTTCATCCACATATGTTCCTCCTTTCTGTCACTATCAGTATCACATTATTTATGTTGATTAACTTTTATTTCATTATGGACTCTATCTCCAGTTACTGTAGTTTGCTTTTTCACTTCACTTAATGTGGCATTTAACTATTAACACATTGAAAGATTTGCTGTTATACATATGATATAGATACATGGGGTGCTAGTTCACTCCTCCGCTCTCATTGCATTTAGCGCTGCATTTATTTTTTATTTTTTATTTTCATGGCACCGTTACTACACTGGTGATGCTGGCTGCTATTTTGCTCATATGACTTTTCTTTAGTAGCACAACAATATTTATCTATTCTTCGCTCAACCAGAATGAACATCCGTAGACTATTTCACAACCTGACCTACCCACATGACTGTTCACCTACCAATGTTATTGTGTCACTAGACACTTGAAAAGCTTTCAACAGTGTATTATTATTATACAGGATTTATATAGCACCAACAGTTTGCGCAGAACTTTACAACAGGAGGGCAGACAGTACAGTTACAATGAAATTCAATACAGGAGGAATCAGAGGGCCCTGTTCATTAAAGCTTACAATCTAAGAGGGAGGGTCAAGTGATACAAAAGGTAATAGCTGTGGGGGATGATCTGAGGGAGAAAGTAAAAGTACAGTTGTTAGGAGGGGGCGGATAGGATTCTCTGAAGAGAAGGGTTTTCAGGAATTGTCTAAAAGCAAGCAGAGTAGGAGATAGTCAGACAGGTTGGGGTAGGGAGTTCCAGAGGATGGGAGAGGCTCGGGAAAAGTCTTGGAGGCGAGCATGGGAGAAGGTGACAAGGGAACTAAAGAGCAGGAGGTCTTGGGAGGAACGAAGGGGACGAGTAGGCTGGTGTTTTGAGACTAAGTTAGTGATGTAGCTGGGGTCCGAGTTGTGGATGGCTTTGTAAGTTGTTATTAGAATTTTGAATTTAATTTGTTGGGTGAGTGAAAGCCAGTGGAGGGGTTGACAGAGAGGAGTAGCAGACACTGAGTGGTTGGTAAGGTGGATGAGCCTGGCAGCAGCATTCATGATGGACTGAAGGGGCATAGCCTGTGTAAAGGTAATCCCGTGAGGAGGGAGTTGCAGTAGTCAAGGCTAGAGATGACCAGGGAGTGAACTAGGAGTTTTGTGGTGTCATTGGTTAGGAAGGGGTGTATTTTGGAGATGTTGCGGAGGTTGAGATGGCAAGATTTAGAAAGTGTTTGGATGTGAGGCCAAAAGGAATATTACACCTAGAACCTTGGCATGCGGGACAGGCTGATAGCAGTGCTATTGATTTTGACAGAGAGATCAGGGGCAAGTGGGGGAGGAAAAATCATGAGCTCAGTTTTGGATAGATTGAGTTTGAGGAAGTGGTGTGCATCCAGGCTGATATGTCTGTTAGTAAGTGTAGAATGGCCTTATCTGTTTTGCATATTACAACTATATGGGTTTGGCCCCCGACTCATAACATGGATACGTCTTCTCTATACTTCACCACTAGTCCGCATACAGATTAATTCCCATGTCACTGAGACCTTCCCAATTACCAGAGGTACCAGGCAAGGATGTCCTCTATCACCCCTCCTATTTGCTTTGGCTATGGAGCCCCTTGCTGTTTGGGTTCCGTAGCTCTCCATGTATTAAAGGCCTTCCCATAAACGATATAGAGGAGCAAATCTCCCTATATGCAGATGACACCTTAGTTTACCTAGCAGATCCCCGCAACTCCCTCACCATCCTCTTAACTGAAATTAACATGTTTGGTGACTATTCTGGATTCCGGCTGAACTGGGATGAATCAATCCTTTTTCCTCTAGACCAAGCTGCTATACCGGTGATTCAATCAGACTCTAGACTGCAAGTCGCCACTTCCTTCAGATATTTAGTTGTCACAATTCAACTACCATTATCCCTATACATAACCAATAATCTATGCCCCTTAATGCTCCAACTACAAACACAGACCAAACAGTGGAAAGATTTGCCCCTGGATCTCATGGGAAGAGGCAATATCCTTAAGATGATTTACCTACTTAAACTACTATATGTCATGGCCAAATCCCCTTGCAAATTTCCCAAATCCATTTTTAAAAGTATTGACTCTATTTGCATTGCATTCCTCTGGAAAGGGCAACCCCCTAGAGTAGCACTAGAAACACTGCACCTCCAATCACATCTGGCAGGTCTAGCCTTCCCCAACTTCTACCTTTACTATCTGGCATCCCAGCTGGTTAATTTTCATGACTGGCTTCATCCCAACTCTATTAAACCTTGTATCACTACTGAGGGAGCTATAGTTTCCTCATTTGAAACACTCCACAACATTGTCTATAAAGGATGCACACCCCCTAGACCAGGCATGTCAATTATACATACCTCCCTTTCCCTATTCCAAACCATGGTAGAAAAGCTTTCAACAGACTCCTGGCTGGCCTCTCCCAATAGTCCATTGTAGTTTAATCCTACCCTTAAGGAGTCATACTCCCTGCCTGACCCCATGAGATGGATGTCCAAAGGGAATTAAGTTCCTATGCCACATATATACCCCTCAGGGTTTCAAATACTTTTATCAAATGCGTGTAGACTTTGACTTATCACCTACTTATTTATTTTATTATTATCAGCTTAGACATGCTGTATGAGCACAGCTTGGCTCCCTAGATAGTCCCATTAGGACACCAGACCTAAAAAAACTCCTGAGATCCCCGAAGCAGACAAAACTTATCTCCAATTATTACATGGACCTCATGACAGGCACCAACCCTAGATTTCGGACAGCTCAAGAGAAATTGGCCTCCCTAGATATTCCTATTACAGAAGAAGAAGTCTGAATTCTGTGACACATTTAAAACCTCTGTTATCTTCTCCAGGGACAGGGTGTCAGAAACCATGAAATCAGACCAAGACAGAAGTACAGTTAAATCACACTTGTTTAATAATAAAAATAAAAAGAACAAACTTAGTCAAAACATAGCCAGAGTTCAGTAACCGGAATGGATAGTCAGCCAAGCCAGCAAGCAGGATCTGGAGCCAGAAGGGATGTCAGCAAAGCCAGTCTTTAAACAGGAACACAGGAGATGTTTCTTGTGATGTTGACCAAGGCGAAGGCAGAGACCCTCTGGACTGGACGGCTTAAGTAGGCAGGACTGACGAGCAGGATATGAACAACAGCTGAGTAACTGTGGACAGAGATGGGAGCTGGCAATTAGCGGACAGCTGAGTGGCCAGCTCAGAGAAGGAAGGGCTGAGTCCAGCCCTGACAGTACCCCTCCTCAACGACCCCTCCCCCTCAGAGGACCACCAGGCTTGAGGGGAAAACGTCTATGGAAATCACGGAGGAGGACAGGGGCATGTATGTCCGAGGATGAGACCCAAGAATGTTCCCCTGGATCCTTGCAAATGCGAGATGACAGCCAGACCCTGTCCCCAACCTGGTAGGATGGTGCAGACAGGTGTCTGCATTCAGAATGGAGTCTGTACCTATCATTAGCATGACGTAAAGCCTCCTGGACTTGTGCCCAAGTGGAACTAAGACCACGGAGATGCTCCTCTAACACAGAAATACTCTGTAGAACAAATGAGTCAGGCAACATGGAAGGTTGGAAACCATAATTCGCCATAAATGGGGACAATCGGGAAGCAGAATTCAAGGCACTGTTGTGAGCAAACTCTGCCCACGATAATAGGTCTGACCAGTTGTTATGATGGTATTAAATATAGCTACATAGGACTTGCTCCAAGGACTGATTGGCTCGTTCTGCAGTCCCATTAGACTGCGGGTGACACACAGAGGAGAGAGCAAGCTGAATCCCCAACTGTGCACAAAAGGCTCGCCAGAACTGGGACACGAACTGACTACCCCTGTCCGAGATAATCACCTTGGTAGCCCATGTAAGCGAAAGATCTCCCGAGCAAAAATGGAAGCCAGTTCCTTAGAAGTGGGCAACTTCTTAGGTGGAATACAATGACACATCTTTGAGGACCGATCAACCACCATAAGGATAACTGTGTTGCCCTGAGAGTTGGGTAAGTCCACAATGAAATCCATAGACAGGTGGGTCCAGGGCCTCTCTCCATTGGGTATGGGTTGTAGGAGGCCAACTGGAAGGTGTCGTGGAGTCTTACTCTGAGCACACACGGAACAGGCAACTATGAAGGCAGTTACATCAGCACGTAGACTAGGCTACCAGAATTGATGGGAAATGGCCCAAATGAGTTGATTCCTCCTAGGGTGGACAGCAGACTTGGGAGAATGGTAAGTCTGGAGCACGGCAGTACGGAGACTCTCTGGGACAAAGCAGTGGTCACAAGGTTTCTCAGGCAGAGCATGGACCTGAGCAGCAAGAATTTTGTCACTTAAAGAAGAAGTGACACTGGTGTCAACCGTAGCCAGAATATGATCAGGAGGAATCACAGGAACCAGAACCGACTCCAACTTGGAAGTGGAGGAAAATTGTCGTGACAAGGCGTCAGCCCTTACATTCTTAGTACCGGGTAAAAATGAGACAATATAATTAAAACTTGACATGAAAAGAGCCCATAGCACCCTTGGGAGAGAGGCATTTAGCCTCAGACAAGAATGTGAGATTCTTATTGTTAGTAAGAATGAGAATCGGCACAGTGGTACCTTTGGGGAGATGTCTCCATTCTTTCTGGGCTAAATTGATCACCAACAGCTCTCTGTCACCAATCTCTTAATTGCACTCCGCAGGTGTCAATTTCTTGGAAAAGTAGCCACAAGGATGCATAGCACTCTCAGAGGTAGGACGTTGAGACAGAAGGGCACCAACACCAGTCTCAGAAGCATCAACCTCAAGGATAAAAGGTAACGTATGATCAGAATGTGCCAACACAGGAGCAGAAACAAAGGCAGCCTTGAAACTCTCAAAGGCCTTAGCGGAGTCTGGAGACCAACTCTGTGGGTTACCATCCTTTTTGGTCATATCAGTCGTGGGCTTGACCAGAGACGAGAATTTACAAATAAACTTCCGTTAATAGTTGGCAAAGCCCAGGAAACGCTGCAGAGGACATAAACCCAACGGTCGGGGCCACTGTAGGACTGCTGAAGCATTACAAAGGCAAAAGGCATTACAAGGTACTCATAATGGCCTATTCTGGTATTAAACGTAGTTTTCCACTCGTCGCCCTCCTTAATTCTCACAAGATTGTATGCCTCTCTCAAATCAAGCTTCATGAAAACCGTTGCTCCCTTGAGGCGGTCAAATAACTCCATAATCAATGGAATCAGATAGGCATTCTTAATCATGAAACAATTTAGACCCCTATAATCAATACAAGGTCTCAGTTCACCACTCTTCTTCTTCACAAAGAAGAAACCAGCACCAGCAGGAGACGAGGATTTGCAGATGAAACCTTGAGAAAGTGCATCTGCAACATACTCCTCCATGGTCTTATCCTCCAAGACTGACAAAGGGTAAACCCGGCCATGAGGGGGTATGGCCCCAGGTTGAAGGTCAATTGCGCAATCATATGGCCGGTGTGGAGGCAAACTACCGGCTTGACCTTTGTCAAAGATATCGCTAAAATCAAAGTACTCCTCTGGCAGGGAGGAGAGTGAAGAGGTGCACAGAACCTTGGCTACCTTCTGGAAGCATGTCTCACTGCAATGTGGTGACCAGGAGAGAACCTCAGCACAGAGCCAATCAAAAGTGGGGTTGTGTATCTGTAACCAAGCATAACCAATAACCAGCGGAAACTTGGGTGAGGAAATAACTTGGAATTGGATTATCTCATGGTGAAGAGCCCCTACGGCCATGGACAATGGAACCGTCTCATGAGTCACATGGTCAGGCTGTATAGGTCTCCCGTCAAGAGCCTCAATGGCAAGTGGAGTGTCACGCAGCTGCAGCAGAATTGAGTGCTTCGATACAAAGGCAGCATCAATGAACAGGCCTGCAGCCCCAGAGTCGATTGGAGCCTGTATCTCAATGGACAACTCAGTCCAAGAAAGGGTAACCAAAACCAGGGGGTTATCCTTCTGCATAACTGAGGATGAAACGACGCCACCTAAGGTCTGTCTGTGACAGGACCTCAAGGTTTGGGCGTTCACTGGACGGGTAGGACAGGATTTCAAAAAGTGACCTGCCTGGCCACAATAAAGGCACAATCTCTCCCTCCTCTTAAAGGTTCTCTCATCTGCAGAAAGACGCGTGAAACCTTCACTGACCGATTCGGTACCAGGAGGCATGGGAGGTGAGGAAGGCACGGGTGGGACTGCAAAGCTTGGAGACAAATGTACAGGAGGCTTCTGCAAGCGCTCCTTAAAGGAGAGTCTTTCTCTGAGTCTAGTGCCAAATGTGATCAACTTATACAGCTCAATGGGTATATCTCGGACTGCTATCTCATCCTTGATGGTATCCGAGATACCATGTGAAAAAGCAGCCACGAAGGCCTCATTTTTCCATGCAACCTCTGCTGCCAAAGTACGAAATTCAATGGCATAGTCGGCAACAGTTCTTGTACTCTGTTTGATGTGATGTGAAGGAACAAGTTGCGCTGACCCCAAAAATGTGAACAAATAATAAATAGCTGCTAGCACACAAACAAACCAAGTTTCATGCCCCAGTTGAAGGCTTTTTAGTCGAAACGCGTAGGGCGTTCAGCTTTCCACATTGCCTCCTATTTTATCTTGTGATCACTTTTATTCTGTAAGGTTTTTTATCCAATAAATCCCTTATCTTTTTGACCTGCGCCATGTGGAGCCCCTTTGTTTTTCTTTTTTCTCCATGGTCTTACTTTTAACTGGTCCCTTTGAACATACCTGGAACCGGAGAACGTGTGAGAGGGCCATCCACTTCCACCATCTACCGTTTGGCTATCGGTTATTGTGACCCATAAGACAACCCGGCCGATTGAAGATCACGATCGAGGGGTGGACCCTTGGAGAGAGTGCACGGGAGGTCACCTCCACAAGCTCAGATAGACGCACAGCTATATGGCTGGTACGTCCCACGTGTTCCGGTAAGAGTATTTTACTCTAGATGTTTTGCCGTGCTGTCCATGATTGATGTGCTTTCCAGTCTCCAGTCAACATCATGGGTTCATGCACCCTAGCTGTCTGAGAAGACTCCTTCTACGTACTGACTCCAGTTCCTGATTGCAGTCCGTAGAGCTCAACACAGTGCTATTGGACATTTCTTCTTTCTTTTTAATGGTTTCTGGACTTTCACTCATACTTTAATAGTGGTTATATATATATTAATATTTAATTATATTTGGTTTTCCTCACCCATCATATTTTTGATTCATCTACTTTCTAGCGCTGCACTTATTTTGTTTATACTCTGTTTGATGGACATGAGGCACTTGGCAGCAGAAGCGGAGCGTGCGGGAACATCAAAAACAAGGCCTCAAACTCAGGGTAGCTCAAGACAGCAGGTTTTTGCGTCTCCCATAAAGGGTTTGCACAGGCCAAGGCTCCCTCAGAAAGCAAAGATATCACGAAACCTACTTTGCTTCTGTCTGTTGGAAACGCCTGGGGCAGCATCTCAAAGTACATCTCAACCTGATTGAGAAACCCTCTGCATTGAACTGGACATACCTCTTATAGAGGTAACACTCGAGGCGGGTGCCTGCACAGAGTTCTTCTGAATTCATGTTCAGTAACCGGAACGGATAGTCAGCCAAGCCAGAAGTCAGGGATCAAAGTAGTGGAACAGCAAGCAGGATCTGGAGGCTGAAGGGATGTCAGCAAAGCCAGTCTTTAAACAGGAACACAGGAGATGTTTCTTGTGATGTTAACCAAGGTGAACGCAGAGACCCTCTGGACTGGACGGCTTAAGTAAGCAGGACTGACGAGCAGGATATAAACAACAGCTACAGTAACTGTGGAGAGACATGGGAGCTGGCAATTAGCCGACAGCTGAGCGGCCAGCTCAGAGAAGAAAGGGCTGAGCCCAGCCATGACACAGGGTAATTCAACTTAAAATCTTCCATCATTCGCACCTCACCCCTGCTAGAATGCAAAAAATGGGCATATCCCCTTCTGCTGAATGTTTCCGGGGATGTGGCCAATCTGCTGATTTTATCCACTGCTTTTGGACTTGTCCCATAGTACAAGACTTCTGGGTGAAGTCTGGGTGACCCCGACCCGAAATCTTTGGTTAAAACTTGTCAGTGATTCACTGCCTCTATATAAGCTTACTTTTGATATTCAAATGAGGAATAAAACATTCCACAAAATATGGGGCAGATGGCTAGCTAATCCACTGACCATCTCCCCTATACTGCTATAAATGAAGATCACACTGTGAATTTTGTATTGCACTACTACCCCGAACTTTATTGAGGATTTGTAGAATGGCAGTGTGTGTATGGCCTGGTCTGGCCAATCCAGCAAAGAAACAAGAAAAAGAATGAAAAACAATGACCTCCGCGCCAGTGGTGTCAGTTTGGAAAAAATTAATTGAAATAAAAATAAAAATAAAGTATAAAGTTCTTCGTGCAATGACTACACCAGAGTGAACCACCCGTGAATGGTTATAATTACTTCCAGGGAAAACCCCAGAAATATATGTACCAAGCTGCTCCCCTGATTTGAACAAAAGATCAAATAAGGATAATATTAAAAATTGGGGGCGCTACAATCCTCAAAAAAACTTGAGAATTAATAAATTGCTAGACTTCTAAAAAGAACAACAAACACAAACACCAGTTGCCTGTGACGCAGTAGATTGCTGTGCCATAGCAAAAAAAAATGTGTATACAATTGATAATAAATTGCTGTGCTAGTTTGCAAAAACTGTGTATACAATTAACATTCACAATAGAAAAATAAACCTTGGTGCAAAGATAATAAAGTGACAATCATGATGATTAATTGTCCCAATCCAGTGAATAATTGGAAAACCCAAATATAAAAAACAACAAACAAAAACAAAACTCTTCAGGGATGTGTCAATTCTTGCTGGTGATATAAAGATTCCGTCACCAAAGAGGAAGAAATACACCTTGAAATAATAGATATCTGCTTACCAGATACCAATGACTCCTTTAATTAAAAAGAGAGTCATTAGCGCTTGTACAGGATTGTGCCTGTTCACATGGAAGGCTGGATGGCTGGGTGGTGCTTGTAGGCATAGATCCCTCCCATCCCACTCATTCAGGATAGGAAATGTAGGAAACAAAACAAAGCCTCCATAGCGTAAAACCGTTTAATAGATGTAAAAAAGACAATAAAAAATAGCCAAATGGCCGCTTACATTGATAAGTGCCTACCCGGCACTGGGACTGCTCGTATGTCAGGGTAATTGGTGTCAGAGACCCATCGCGTTACATCATGTGCGGCGTGCGTTCCACTCAGTACGCATAGTCAACCAGAGGAACCGGATGTTGGTAGGCAAGGAGAGAAAGGACACGTGACCACGTACCGCTCCGACGTATGTTTCGTTGTGAACATCTTCAGGGAAGCGTACATTGGTCACTAGGTTACAGGTTTTATAGGGAATATGGGCGGTTAAAATTAGCTTAATAAAAAAAGCCTGGGTTCTTGTCGATAAAGTTTGTTGCTGAGCATTATACACAAATGACCAGGAAGTAGTAACTCCCTCTAGTGGCCACGTGTCATAATGGTCCAGATAGTGACCAAAACTAGATCAGTGCTTTACCTGACATACAGTCACGCCAGGTTGCAATGCTCCCCCTATCTGTCAGCCGATAAACAGGATGGAGTATCCCACAATAACAAATGCAATTAGATAATTGTTTGTACGTGGGTTAGAAAAATTTTAATAAAATTAGGAAATCTATAATAAAAGACAGTAAACATACTAATTAAAAAATTAATTACCATATTGATAGAGAGAGGCAGAATACCGTCTCGCCCTGTCACTCTGAGAAGCCGCAGTCTCGGTTTACAATGGGCCCAAAATATATAAACAACAAATACTAGTTGCTAGACTTAGTTGATATGTAAGATTAGACCCCCCAGATTGGAAAACAACATTAAGGCATTGGGAATATGACTCATATGATAAGATTCTCATCAAAAAAAACTAAATGATTGGATTAAATTTTGAAAAAATAATAAAATAAAAATAAAAAATAGAAAATAGAGATAGACCCCAGGGATAATTCCATTCTCAAATACATACTGATTGTCTCGGGCTAATCATTAGTTAAAAAACAATTAAGGTCTATATCTATATTCATCCCATGGGGTTGCATGCTTTGTAACTTGTAGAGCCAATACGTTTCATTTTTAGATACTGTCCTTTTCATATGGGTACCCCTCCAATCCCTTGAGATTTTATCAATCCCATAGAAAGTACATAATGATAGATCGCTGTTGTGATAAAGTTTAAAGTGTCTGGAGACACTATGGTTGGGGTAACCATTTTTTTTTTTTTGCAAATATAATTTTTATTGATGTTTTATAAAAGAGAGAAGGGGCAAAGCCCCGAACATACCAGAGCGGTATATAACAGTTCAAGGGGGTCGCAGCCTCCCGACAGTATAGCATTACATAAGATAACATATATATAGAAAGACTTAGGAGATGCAATCCGTTAACATGTGATTGCTACTAAAAGGTATATTTTCCTGTAAAGACATGTAGAAGTCTTCTAAGTAGGTTTTCTAGCTGAATTCCAAGTCTTTCTTAGATATTCATTTATTTTAATCAAAAGGTAGCTACCCAAAAGGAAGGCAGAAAAGTAGAGAAGTTAGTAGTAGATAAGAAAGAGGGAAAAAATAGATAGGAGTGAGAGGGTAGGGAAGGGGAGGTGTGGAAGGAAATAGGGGAAAGTATTGAGGGATATTGGGGGATGGGATGGGGGGGGGAGTATCGGCGGAAACCTATATTTAAATAGATCTTTTATGTTGGAGATGTTATGTGATTCTTTAATGGTCTGGATTACCGAAAAGTGCTGTCCCTTCCTCAGAATATTTAAACATATTCCACAATGTCCAAGTTTTTGTATAACTTGCTTGTCTGTTTTGAGCTGTCAATATGAGGTCTTCCATCTTGTTAATATCTTCTACTTTCTGTAGCCACATTGAGGTGGTCGGTGGGGTTTGCTGTTTCCAGAGCATGGGGATGCAGGCTTTGGCTGCATTTATTAAGTGACGTAGAATGGACTTTTTATATGTTTTAAGTGGTATGGAGGATATATGGAGTAGGAAAAATGCTGGGTCATTTGGAATCTGAAAGTCCGTGAACTTTTGGGGGATAGAACGGACCTTGGACCAGAAATCTGTCAATTTAGAACAGGACCAGAACATGTGAAGTATCGTTCCCACCTCTTTGCGACACCTCCAGCAAATATTTGACGTATTGGGAAACATCAAGTGCAGGCTACTAGGTGTTAAATACCACCTAGTCAGGATCTTATAGCATCTTAGTTTGATTCCTGCAGTTTAGTACATATTGAGGATTTAAGGGAGAGAGCAATCATGTTCTGCTTCTGTACTGTCGTAAAAGATGGTTGAAGGTCAGTTTCCCATTTAGTAATGCATGGCAAGTTAGGCAGTTGTGGGGGTGTGTTTAACAAGGTATACATCTTAGATAGGACCTGTGGTAATGGTTCTGTGTCTACGCAAATTTCTTCAAACGTAGTCAAAGGTCTAGAATAAGATTTAGGGTTTGGAATGGTCTGAAGAAAATGGTGTATTTGTACCGCACTCCAAAAAGGCAGATTAAACGGACCCGTCGAGTCTACTAATTCTGAAATGGAGGGCCATTTGTCTTGGATCACAAAATGTGAAGCACTAGTACAATTAGAGCTCTTTAATGATTGGAATTGTCCAGGTGTGAGTCCCGAGGGAAATTTGGGGTTCCCCAGAATCGGGGTCAGGGGAGATTCTTTAGTCGTTAAAAAAGCCTGTAACGTGGCATGTAGTCCTTGCTTAATAAATGTTGCCTATGAGGGGGTGAGATCTCAACTCCAACGGAAGGAGGTCCCAACACCACATTGCTGTCCGTAAAGGTATTTTGGTTTGGTGTTGCTCTATTTGTGCCCATAATTTAGTTTCCTTATGTCTATTCCAATCGACCACTCTGCCCAAGTGAGCTGCCAGATAATATTTCTTTATATCCGGAAGTGCAACACCTCCATAATGTTTTGGTAGGAATAACTGGGATCTCAGGATGCGCGGTTTTTTATGTGCCCAGATAAATTGCATAAAGAGATTTTGCACTTGTTTAAAGTATGTGGTGAGTATCTTAATGGGTAAGGTTTGGAATAAATATAAAAAATTGGGTAATATACTCATCTTGATTAAGTTACACCTCCCAAACCACGAATGTAACCCAGTATCCCAGTCATCCATTAATTTTTTGATCTTGTCTAATAAGGGGGGGAAATTGTTGGTAAATAGTAGGGACAGATCTGACGGTATTTTCGTACCTAGGTAGGTCAAGGCTGAGTTAGTCCATCTAAATCCAAAGCTCGACTGCAAGTTTGAGAGGGCATTGGTTGGTATTGAGACTCCCATCGCTTCGGATTTGGTAAAGTTAATTTTTAAGTTTGACATTTTCCCATAAGTTTCAAATTCCTTTAAGAGGTTGGGTAGGGACACCCCCGGGTTGGTCAGGGAGAAGAGTAAGTCATCTGCGTAGGCAGAAATCTTATGTTGCATGGGTTCCGCCAAAACTCCTTGTATGTCGGGATTTAATCTTATCCTGGAGAGGAAGGGTTCCAGGGAGAGGGCAAAAAGAAGAGGAGAGAGGGGGCACCCCTGTCTTGTCCCATTCGTTATTGGAAAGGGATCCGACAGGACTCCATTCACCTTCACCTGCGCTGTGGGATTGGAATATATACCGGCTATTCGGCTGAGCATCACCCCCCCCAAACCTATATGTCTGAGCACTGCGAACATGTATTGCCAACTCACCCTATCAAACGCTTTTTCCGCGTCAGTATTAAGGAAAACAGAAGGTATTCCTCTGGATCTGGTGATATGGATTAGATTTAGCACCTTTATAGTGCCATCTCTAGCTTCCCTAGATGGAATAAATCCAACTTGGTCTAGGTGGATAAGCTGTTGGAGGTGTTGCGCCAGCCGAGTCGCCAAAATTTTAGTGAACAGCTTGAGGTCGAGGTTTAAGAGTGAGATAGGTCTGTAGCTACCGCAAGCTGCTGGATCCTTCCCCTCCTTATGAATTACTGAAATATGGGCCCCCAGGGTGTCTCTAGCAAAAGATTTACCCTCTCCTATTTTGTTAAACAACGTGACCATACGGGGTCCTAGTGTAGGGAGAAGTGTTTTGTAGTATTGCAATGTGTAGCCATCGGGGCCTGGGGCTTTACCTGGTTTCATCGTTTTAATGGCTGTTTGTAATTCCGTCAAAGTTATAGGAGATTCTAGGTCATCTCTAATCTCCTGAGGGAGAGATGTCATTTGGGAAGACGTGATATAGTTTTCTATTTCATTTATGGAAGAGGTTGCCTGTGGTAGGTTGTATAATCTAGAGTAAAACTGTCTGAACTCTTCAGTGATTTGTGTGGGGAAGGTTGCTCTTGTGCCTTTAGAGGTGGAGATATGCGGGATGTAAGTCGCTGATTTTTGTTGTCTGACCATTTTGGCTAAGAGTTTCCCACACTTGTTCCCCGATTCATATGTCTGTTTACAACATATCTGTATGGCTGCTTTCGCCTTGTATTGTAAGAGGTCTGTTATTTTCCGTCGAACGGTCGTTAATTCTGTCTCAGAGGTCACTACAGGGGTATGTTTATGTCTGGCTTCTAGGGTGGCTAGTTCGAGTAGCAATTGGGATAGCTGTCTGTTTCTCTCTCTTTTGATACGGGCCCCGTGAGATATGAGAATTCCCCTAAGTACCACTTTGTGAGCTTCCCATAATATTCCTGGGTCACAGTCTGGTTGGTCATTTTCTTGAAAGTATAAATTAACTGCCTTCGTTACTTCTGTCAGTATTTCCGGGTTTTGTAGCAGACTTTCATTTAGACGCCAAAAGCGGTGTTTCAGAGAGAAAGTCTCCGATAAGCGATAGTTCAAGAACACCGGTGCATGGTCCGACCATGTCCTGTTTCCTATAAAAGTTTGTTCCACAGCATGTAGCTGCGTATGGGGGATCAGAAAGTAATCAATCCTAGTGTATAACTGGTGTACATTTGAATAGAATGTAAAGTCTCGTTCTCCTGAATGTTGTAAGCGCCAGACATCAATAAGCTGAGATTTATGTAGTGTTTGAGCTATCTTTTTCAGCTGGTTTGGTGGGATCGAAGATTTACCTGACGATGTGTCTGCTGATGGGATTAGAGGTGTATTTAAATCTCCTCCCAGTATCAATTGACCTTCCCTAAAGTCATTTAGCTTCTCTAAAGTCTCTTTCAAGAATTTGGCCTGTTGTTCATTAGGGGCATATACAGTTGCTAGTGTTACTTTAGTCGTACCAATTAGGCCTTTAAGAAATACATATCTCCCAGTTGGGTCTATTTTTGAGTCTTGCAATTGCCAATGGGTCTTACTCGAGACTAAAATGGAAACTCCTTTAGATTTAGAATCCAGGTTCATGGAGTGGTATGAAACTGGGAAGTATCTATTTTGTAGGTATGGTAATTTATTGGTCTTAAAGTGTGTCTCTTGGATAAAAGCGATATCCGTATTAGTTCGCTTTAAGTCATCTAACAACATGCGTCTCTTCTCTGGTGTGTTAAGACCTTTCGCATTGAGGGACATTACTTTAATTTTGCTAACCGCCATCTTGCAGTGGGATAGGGGAAGGGAGTGGAGGGGGAAGGGAAAACTGAGGGGAAGGTGAAGCGTGAAAAGAGGAAGAGAAGTAAGAAGAGAAAGAAAAGTAATAAGAGTATCAGTACACAAAGAAGATACAGACCAGGCCTAGTGCCTTGCCCGTTTCAAAACCCCAAAATAGGGTACGTAGTTTGCATATGTCCCCCAAAAGGCACAATTTGTACGCCAGGAGGATATGCTACTCTAGGTGGGAGAGAGGAAAGACAAGGCTCGAAAAGGTGAGACTCCCGTCTTCCCCCCCACCCCAACTTATCTAGAAAAAATCATTAAAGTATTAACTATGTATTTCTTCAAGGTAAGACCAGTCAAACCAGTCAGCTGATCAACCCAACAGGATTGATTATGATTAGGTAAGTAAACATTGTGAGTCTTCTTAATTAACGTCTGAACTCATCCTTTGGATCAGTACACTGCAAGCATCTAAGTTATTCAGTAACTCTGCCCAATGCTGCCTAACCGTATTGTAGAAGGAACCTGGAGCTATAACTCAACAAAACTATCGTCTGAACACATCAAAACTTATTGGACTTTATTATACAACCTGACTCTTGATTCTTCTGCGACATCTAGCGTGATGTGTGACATCTGCTGGGAGAGCATTCCTTAACTCCACTAACCAGGAGCCAGAAAGACCACTCCCTTAGCCATTAAAAACTGGCTCTGCAGGTCACTACACGCATCAGGTCCCATAGTGCTAGTGTCTCACAAATTCTCTGTTATCCTGAGGTGTCTGCTTCTGTGTTCGCATACTGGTACAACTCACCTATTTGAGCTTGTATGACAGGCAGACTTATACGTTTATGGGATAAATCCTTTCAGGTAACATGGAACTGTCCAGGTCTGTCATCATATAAGTTCCATACTCTAAAGTTAGTGTCACGTGACTTTGTGCTTCCTGCAACAGGTAGTGGACTAGTTCAAGTAGTGGGCTCCATCCACAGCAAACAAACTAATTTAGTGCATCCCTGGTAGGGATGAGCCGAACACCCCCCGGTTCGGTTCGCACCAGAACCTGCGAACGGACCGAAAGTTCGCACGAACGTTAGAACCCCATTGACGTCTATGGGACTCGAACGTTCGAAATCAAAAGTGCTCATTTTAAAGGCTAATTTGCACGGTATTGTCCTAAAAAGGGTTTGGGGACCCGGGTCCTACCCCAGGGGACATGTATCAATGCAAAAAAAACTTTTAAAAACGTCCTTTTTTTCGGGAGCAGTGATTTTAATGATGCTTAAAGTAAAAAAAAAAAGTGAAATATTCCTTTAAATATCGTACCTGGGGGGTGTCTATAGTATGCCTGTAAAGTGACGCGTGTTTCCCGTGTTTAGAACAGTCCTTGCACCAAATGTCATTTTTAAAGGAAAAAATCTCATTTAAAACTGCTTGCGGGTTTAATGTAATGTCGGGTCATGGCAATATGGATGAAAATCAGTGAGACAAACGGCATGTGTACCCCCCAGTCCATTACCAGGCCCTTTGGGTCTTGTATGGATATTAAGGGGAACCCCGCACCCAAATTAAAATAAGGAAAGGTGTGGGGCCACCAGGCCCTATATACTCTGAACAGCAGTATACAGGCGGTGCAAACAAGACAGGGACTGTAGGTTTGTTGTTAAGTAGAATCTCTTTGTAATTTTGAACGGGTACATTTTTAACGTGTTTAGCTCAAGTCAAAAAATCTTTTTTAAGCTTTTTGGAAAACATAGGGAAGGGTTATCACCCCTGTGACATTTGTTTTGCTGTCTTTCCTCCTCTTCAGAAGATTTCACCTCACTTTTTGTCCCAATGAAAAATGTTTTTTGAAAATTTGGGTTTTTTTGTGGAACAAGGATTGGAAAGCATCAGTGGAAAGGAGAATTTTTTTTCCCATATTAAATCTTACAGGAGAGAATTTCCCTTCCTAGGGGTAGATTTCATCTCACTTCCTGTTGTCTCCTTCCGTTTGCAAGTAGGAGTCGTTTGTAAGTTAGATGTTTGAAAGTAGGGTCCTGCCCTATATACTCAGCAGAAATTTGGGCCTTAGGTGTTGCTGTGGCCACAACACTGTAAGCCCTCGCAGGGCCCTGCTGTGAAATATTAGATCAAGAATTGTAATTACATGCCCCTGTTGAACAGGAGCTGAAAAATTAGGCCTTAGGCACTGGTGCTGGTGCCACAACACTGCAACCCCTTACAGACACTCTAGTTGGAACGCAGGAACGAGCCCTGCTGCAAAGTATTGCATCAAAAATTGTAATTACACGCCCCTGTTAGACAGGAGCAGAAAAATTGGGCCTTGGGCACTGGTGCTGGTGCCACAACACTGCAACCCCTCACAGACACTCTAGTTGGAATGCAGGAACGAGCCCTGCTGCAAAGTATTACATCAAAAATTGTAATTACACGCCCCTGTTAAACAGGGGCTGAAAAATTGTGCCTTAGGCACTGGTGGTGGCGCCCAGAACCAAAAATGTTCTTACAAGCTATCAGCGTGATGATTGAGGAGGAAGAGGATAATTACTCAGGGATAGTCACTCAGCATCAGCATAGGCAGTCTTTGAAGGGATCTGAGATTTCAAAAAAAATTATTCGGTTACATCAGCATTAGGTGCTTGGTAGCTGGTGGTGATCCAAGACTGATTCATTTTTATGAAGGTCAGTCGATCGACCGAGTCAGTGGACAGACGCACCCTGTGATCGGTTACCACGCCTCCAGCAGCACTGAATGTGCGTTCCGAAAGAACGCTGGATGCAGGACAGGCCAGTAGCTCAATTGCATACTGTGCAAGCTCTGGCCAGTGATCCACCCTCAAGACCCAGTAACCCAGAGGATTTTCGGTGGGAAAGGTGTCCAAGTCTGATCTTGCCCCTAGGCATTCCTGCACCATGTAAAACAGACGCTGGCGATGGTTGCTGGAACCGATCATACCTTGGGGCTGCGGACCAAAAAATTGTCTGAACGCATCGGTCAGACGGCCAACTTCTCCACTGCTCCTTCTTTGACTGACCGAAGCCTCAGCAACACGTTGTCCAGAAACAGGAGTTTGTAACCTCCCAGTCTCTGGGAACGCGTTGCACAGACCTTTCTGCAAGGCCTCCCGAAGATGTTTCATCCTCTGCTCCCTCTGCGATAGCAAGATAAGGTCCGCAACCTTACCCTTGTAACGTGGATCAAGGAGGGTTGCCAGCCAGTATTGGTCCTTCTCCTTGATACCACGAATACGAGGATCCTTACGCAGGCTTTGCAGGATCAGGGAGGCCATGCAGCGTAGGTTTGCTGAGGCATTCGGTCCGGAGTCCTCTGGGTCACTAAGGACGACATGGTCTGCAGCCACCTCCTCCCAGCCACGTACAAGTCCATGTGTTTCTTGGGACTGATCCCTTAAAGACTGCTGCTGATGCTGAGTGCCAGGCTCCACCTCCATACTGACACAATCTTCCTCCTCCTCCTCCTCCTCCTCCTCGTCCTCTTCCTGTGTGATTGGCGGGCACGCAGGAACACTGTCTGGATAAAGGGGGCCTTGAGAGCTAAGGAAGTCCTCCTCTTCCTGCCTCTGTTCTGCCTCAAGTGCCCTGTCCATTATTCCACGCAGCGTGTGCTCCAACAGGTGGACAAGGGGGACAGTGTCACTGATGCATGCACTGTCACTGCTCACCATCCTCGTGGCCTCCTCAAATGGTGACAGGACAGTGCATGCATCCCTGATCATGGCCCACTGGCGTGGGGAAAAAAAACCAAGCTCCCCTGATCCTGTCCTGGTGCCATAGTCGCACAGGTACTCATTGATGGCCCTCTGCTGCGTGTGCAGCCGCTGCAGCATGGCCAACGTTGAGTTCCACCTGGTGGGCATGTCACGGATTAGGCGGTTCTTGGGCAGGTTAAACTCCTTTTGGAGGTCCGTCAGCCGAGCACTGGCATTATATGACCGGTGGAAATGCACACAGACTTTCCTGGCCTGCCTCAGGACATCCTGTAAGCCCGGGTACCTGCCCAAGAACCGCTGCACCACCAAGTTAAGGACGTGAGCCAAACAGGGCACATGGGTCATTTGTCCCTGTCGGAGGGCAGAGAGGAGGTTGGTGCCATTGTCGCAAACCACCATTCCTGCCTTAAGTTGGCGTGGCGTCAACCACCTCTGAACCTGCCCCTGCAGAGCTGACAGAACCTCTGCCCCAGTGTGGCTCCTGTCCCCCAAGCACACCAGCTCAAGCACCGCATGGCATCTTTTGGCCTGCGTACTTGCGTAGCCCCTTGAACGACTACGGAGCACCGCTGGTTCCGAGGAAGAGGCCATGGAGGAAGAAGAAGAGGAGGGGGTGGAGGAGAGAGGTGTGTCACAATCATTAGCATTTTGGAGGCGTGGTGGCGGAACAACCTCCAACACTACTGCACCTTGTCCTGCATCCTTCCCAGCTGCCAGCAGAGTCACCCAATGTCCCTGTCCATGCCTGCTGGACCATGAGTCAGCGGTAATATGCACCATACCGCTGACCGCCCTGTCCAGCGAGGCATTGACATTGCCTTCCACATGCCGGTAGAGAGCCAGAATCGCCTTCCGTGAGAAAAAGTGGTGTTTGGGTACCTGCCACTGAGGAACTGCACATTCCACAAACTCACGGAAGGGGGCAGAGTCTACCAACTGAAAAGGCAGCAGTTGAAGTGCCAGCAATTTTGCCAAGCTAGCATTCAACCGCTGGGCATGTGGATGGCTGGGAGCGAACTTCTTTCGGTGGTGCAGCAGCTGGGGCAGGGAAATTTGCCTGGTACAATCTGACGTCGGTGTACCAAAAGCAGATTGCCCACAAGTACTTGGCTGTGACACACCTAATTCTACACCTTCATTCCTCTCAGTGCAGGTCTCAGTGGGGTTGGAAATGTCAGCTCATGAGGAGCAAGGAGAGGTCCTCTTTGTTCTTTGGTGTGGGTCTTTTAGATGCGCTTGCCAACGAACTGCATGGCAGGTCAACATATGTCTGGTCAAGCATGTGGTACCCAAGCGGGAGATGTTTTGGCCACGTGAGATACGCTTGAGACATATGTTGCAAATAGCAGCGGTGCGATCTGATGCACTCGTCTCAAAAAAGGCCCACACCAAAGAACTTTTTGAATAACGCGCAGAGACTGCAGCGCCCTGCACATGTGATGCAGTCAATGTGCTGCCCTTAGGCTGGCCCCTGGAGGGCATCCTGCCTCGTTGGTGATGTGCCGCCTCCTCCTCCTCCTCCTCTCTCCTATCAGGCACCCACGTTGAGTCAGTGACCTCATCATCCCCTCCCTCCTCATCACTGGAGCAAACCCGGCAGTATGCTGCAGCAGGGGGAGCATGACTGCCAGATTGCTGTCCTTCTTGGGCACCCCCTCTGTCCCTGCTCATGTTACTGCCTTCATCGAGCTCAGTATCATCATCAGAGCCTTCCAAACGCTGGGCATCCTCCTGGAGCATGTACCCAACACTGTGGTCAAACAGTTCGAGGGACTCCTCAGGAGGACATGGTGGAGCTAGGGAAGGAGTCACTGATGACATTGAGCCGAGGGAAGAGGCCGCTGCTTTGCCAGACAAAGCACCCTGGGCATGGGTGAGAGAGGATGAGGAGGATGAGGACGGCTTGGTCATCCACTCGACCAAGTCTTCCGCATGTTGCGGCTCAACACGGCCAGCTGCCGAAAAAAAGGCCAAGCGTGTCCCATGGCCACGTGCTGATGAGGATGCACCGTCTCCACGACCAGCACTAGACACAGAGCCTGCTTGCCCTCTCTTATTGGCTTGTGAAAGTCTGCCTCTCCTTCTTGGCCTTCCAGACATACTAATGGCCTGTAGCTGCACTAAGCTGGGATATATATATATATATATATATATATATATATATATATATATATATATATATATATATATACTGCAGCTAGCAAAATCAACTACCTGCCTGTAGTATGAGAACACCACCAACCTTCTACAGGTAGCTTTAGCTGAACACTGTGAGGTGGACGCACCCCACTAACTTGTAGGTTTAGCTGAACACTGTGAGCAGGACACACTGCACTAACTGTAAATAGTCTAGCTGCCTGACCGTTGTACTAATAGGATCAAAAGAACACCACTAATTTTCTTTAGGTAGCTGTAAATACTTTAACAAGACAAGCCTGCCTGTCAGTAGGAAGATAACAGGAACGGATCTAGCTGAACACTGTGAGCAGGACGCACTGCACTAAATGTAAATAGTCTAGCTGCCTGACCGTGGTACTAATAGGATCAAAAGAACACCAGTAATTTTCTTCAGGTAGCTGTAAATACTGTAACAAGACAAGCCTGCCTGTCAGTAGGAAGATAACAGGAACGGATCTAGCTGAACACTGTGAGCAGGACGCACTGTACTAAATGTAAATAGTCTAGCTGCCTGACCGTGGTACTAATAGGATCAAAAGAACACCAGTAATTTTCTTCAGGTAGCTTTATATACTGTAACAAGACAAGCCTGCCTGTCAGTAGGAAGATAACAGGAACGGATATAGCTGAACACTGTGAGCAGGACGCACTGTACTAAATGTAAATAGTCTAGCTGCCTGACCGTGGTACTAATAGGATCAAAAGAACACCACTAATTTTCTTCAGGTAGCTTTATATACTGTAACAAGACAAGCCTGCCTGTCAGTAGGAAGATAACAGGAACAGATCTAGCTGAACACTGTGAGCAGGACGCACTGTACTAAATGTAAATAGTCTAGCTGCCTGACCGTGGTACTAATAGGATCAAAAGAACACCAGTAATTTTCTTTAGGTAGCTGTTAATACTGTAACAAGACAAGCCTGCCTGTCAGTAGGAAGATAACAGGAACGGATCTAGCTGAACACTGTGAGCAGGACGCACTGCACTAAATGTAAATAGTCTAGAAGATAACAGGAACGGATCTAGCTGAACACTGTGAGCAGGATGCACTTTACTAAATGTAAATAGTCTAGCTGCCTGACCGTGGTACTAATAGGATCAAAAGAACACCAGTAATTTTCTTTAGGTAGCTGTTAATACTGTAACAAGACAAGCCTGCCTGTCAGTAGGAAGATAACAGGAACGGATCTAGCTGAACACTGTGAGCAGGACGCACTGCACTAAATGTAAATAGTCTAGAAGATAACAGGAACGGATCTAGCTGAACACTGTGAGCAGGACGCACTTTACTAAATGTAAATAGTCTAGCTGCCTGACCGTGGTACTAATAGGATCAAAAGAACACCAGTAATTTTCTTTAGGTAGCTGTTAATACTGTAACAAGACAAGCCTGCCTGTCAGTAGGAAGATAACAGGAATGGATCTAGCTGAACACTGTGAGCAGGACGCACTGCACTAAATGTAAATAGTCTAGAAGATAACAGGAACGGATCTAGCTGAACACTGTGAGCAGGACGCACTGCACTAAATGTAAATAGTCTAGAATTTAACAGGAACGGATCTAGCTGAACACTGTGAGCAGGACGCACTGCACTTAATGTAAATAGTCTAGAAGATAACAGGAACGGATCTAGCTGAACACTGTGAGCAGGACGCACTTTACTAAATGTAAATAGTCTAGCTGCCTGACCGTGGTACTAATAGGATCAAAAGAACACCAGTAATTTTCTTTAGGTAGCTGTTAATACTGTAACAAGACAAGCCTGCCTGTCAGTAGGAAGATAACAGGAACGGATCTAGCTGAACACTGTGAGCAGGACGCACTGCACTAAATGTAAATAGTCTAGAAGATAACAGGAACGGATCTAGCTGAACACTGTGAGCAGGACGCACTTTACTAAATGTAAATAGTCTAGCTGCCTGACCGTGGTACTAATAGGATCAAAAGAACACCAGTAATTTTCTTTAGGTAGCTGTTAATACTGTAACAAGACAAGCCTGCCTGTCAGTAGGAAGATAACAGGAATGGATCTAGCTGAACACTGTGAGCAGGACGCACTGCACTAAATGTAAATAGTCTAGAAGATAACAGGAACGGATCTAGCTGAACACTGTGAGCAGGACGCACTGCACTAAATGTAAATAGTCTAGAAGATAACAGGAACGGATCTAGCTAAACTGAGTACAGTGTATATATATATATATATGCAACACCTGGGATGCATATATATACACAATACACTGTAAGTGCAGCTAACTGACTGACTGTTCTGCCTAATCTATCTAACTCAAATCAAACACTGTCTCTCTGTCTATCTCTTTCAACGCCGGAACACACACTACACAGGGCCGCCGTGCAGGCGGCCTTATATAATGTGGGGCGTGTACTAAATCCCCTGAGCCATAATTGGCCAAAGCCTCCTTGGCTTTGGCCAATTACGGCTCTCTGTTCAGGCGGCGCTGTGATTGGCCAAGCATGCGGGTCATAGTGCATGCTTGGCCAATCATCAGCAAGCAATGCACTGCGATGCCACAGTGAATTATGGGCCGTGACGCGCCACACGAATTTGGCGCGAACGGCCCATATCGTTCGCAATGCGGCGAACGACCGAACAGCCGATGTTCGAGTCGAACATGGGTTCGACTCGAACACGAAGCTCATCCCTAATCCCTGGCAATAACAGAAATAACCAGGAGCAGATTCCGCTGTTCTTCGTTCCAACAGAGATAAAAGAAATGTTCACTTTACCACAGTTATGGCATGGTAGGATTAACTCTTGGGTAGAGGGAACAGTCTACCTCAAACAAAGGGGAACAAGAATTCCGAAGCAGCATTCCTTCATGAATAGCTATGGTGTAAGTAAATTTATGACTCAGGATTCAGGTGTGTCTTCTTGAGAGGATGCCCTGGGTCGACATCGGTTCCGTTGTTGCCTTGAGAGATTACTTCCCAGTCCTGAGGAAGTTGGACGACCTTGTGTTCGCGGGAGATGTCCCAGCCAGTTCGGGATGTCAATAGGGTCAGTGTCCAAGAAAGTAAATAAGGCAGGTAGCGCTTCTGGATTGCGCAGGGTGAAACTCCTCTGATCCTTCCTAAACGTTACCGACAGTGGGTACCCCCAACGGTATGTAGCTCCCTTCTGTCTGGCGAGGTCTAGTAGCGGCTTCAAAATCACACGCCTCTGTAGGGTAGCGCGTGATAAATCCGGAAAGATTTTGATTGTGGCACCATCTAGTTCGGGATCCTCCACTTCCCAGGTCTTACGTAAGATCTGTTCTTTATGTACGTAGTGATGTACCCTACAAATGACATCTCTTGGTCTTAGGGGATCAGTGGGTTTAGGGCCCAGTGCACGGTGTATTCTGTCAATGACAATACGATCGGGCAGCTCAATACCTGGGAGGCTGCGAAAAATGGCGATCGCTGTGTCAGCTAAATCTTCTGGTCCTGTGGCCTCTGGGAGTCCCCGGAGGCGCAAATTGTTTCTGCGACTCCGGTCCTCCATTTCTTCTAAGCGTAGCTGTTGTTCTTGTAACGCTTCTGCCTGCATATTCTGGTTTTCCTCCATAGCTGACATTTGGCATTCTAGGACTGACAAGGAGCTCTCTCCTGATTCTATTCTCACAGCCAGAGCGCTGACATCTGCCCTCACTGCTTTCATTTCTTTGCGGTGTGCAGCCTCTACTGTAGCTATAAGAGCTGCAATATCATTTTTAGTAGGAAGTGCCTGTAACAGAGCACGGAGCTCTGTGTCTACTCCAGGAGATTGACCTGAGGGCTGAGAAGGTTCTCCAAATGTAGAGTGGAGGTCCGTGGGGAAGCCGGCAAAGCTGTCTGCCGCTTGTGTGTCTCTCTGTAGTGGCGGGGAGCTGTTCATCTCCTGTCCCCCTGCATGTCCTGCATGTGCCGCCTCCATCTTTAGCTCTGGGGAGCCGAGGAGAGATAGCTGGAATCTCCTCCTAAGTTCACCCGAAGTGGGTGGCTGAGGGGTAGACTTGGTCGGCTTGCTGCGCTTTTTTGTGGATTTCCGTCTGGCTGAGTGCATAGTTTAAGATCATAAGTTAAAATAGCCAGGGTAGGGGTAGAACGGCCGGGAGCTCAGCAAATGCATGCCATGTCCAGGCCACGCCCCCTAGAAGCGTGCCTTAAAAAAAAAAAAGGGGGGGGTAAAAAAGCGTCCCTGCCACCAGATGATGGTGACCTCTGGAGATAGTCTTTCAGGCTAGGTTATTTTAACTTCAATGTAGGGAGCAGATCGTTTGCAGAGATGTAAGGGAAACTTCTATAATGCTGAAGTCGGGTGTAGCAAGATGGCCGCCTTGTAAGATGATGGGATCCGGGCTGCCGCTGCCATCTACAGCAGTCATAGGGATGAAACCCACCTCAGTCCTCTGCTGGAACATCACTCTATCTGGTAAAGGGGTTCTGGTGGTGGGATGGGGTCCTAATTGAAAGGATTGCAGTCCTTGAGTATCTGCTGAGGTGTACCAAGATGGCCGCACTTGCTAGATATTGGAGACACTAGGGCTTGGATCACAGTTCAGGCAGGCAGTGTCACACAGCTCCCTGGCCATAGCAGGGCCTTGGATGAGTAACAGGCAGATGCTGAAAGGAGATCCACGCCTCCGAAGCCGGGTCGGACCGGCCGCGATGCACCTCCATGGGGCAGCTGGCTCAGGAAACACCGGGGATTCACAGGCTTCACAAGGCCGCACTAGGCCGCGGCCCTTACGGGATCCACAATTCAGGTTGCAATCAAGTCAGGAGAAGCCCCGGGACCTATGGGACATACCCAGAGGCTCACAAGGTTAGTCAGCGGAGTGGATGGCAGCAGATGGCGTGGGGGATGCAGGCGGCCTCGTAGGCCACAAGATGGCGGTGGGCCGCTGTTGCGGCGAGCAAGTCCCTGGGGATCTACAGGCGGCCTTCTGATGGTTCACTCCCAGTCCACCCCCTCTGGAGAAGCTGCCCTAGATGGATGATGGTGAAGCCGCCACTCGCGGCACTTTAGTGTGGAGGATGAATGTGTTATAATAGGCCGCAAGATGGCGGCGGGTCCTAGCTGTGTGTAGCCGGCCACGGGCCAGATAGTGACACCAGTGGCCAGCCGGGGTCCGCAATATAGGCTGTGATTGTGCCAGGGGGTGCCCAGGGATCAATGGGGCTGATGTGGAGGCTCACCAAGTCGATCAGTGCAGAGGATGGCAATAGATAGTTTCTGGATATGCGGAGCTCCACAGCAACACGTCTTTTTCGGCTCACTTCCGGACCGGGGTAACCATTTTATATATTCGCAAGATGTTCATTGATTCTTACTTTGAGTTGACGTGTGGTTCTGCCCACGTACTGTAAGGAACAAGGGCATTCCAAAACATACGTCACGTGGTCAGAATCACACGTAATGAGGGGTTTGATATTAAATTGTTGTTGGGTTACTAGAGAGTTGAATTGAGACTTCTTTTTCTTAGAGCCTGGTTTCCTTGTTATTTTACATGCGTTACACCTTGTGCAATAGTAAAACCCTGATCCATCCAGAAACGTAGGTGGTTTTCTAGGTGGATCGGGTACATTGGGAGCTAATCGATTGCTTAGGGTGGGAGCCCTACGATAAATGAACTTTGGTTTATTTGGCAAGGAGGACTGTAAATCTTTATCTTTTAACAAGATTGGCCAGAATTTCTTAAATATACCTTCTACTGTTTTGTACAAACCAAAGTTCATTTAGGTGGTTTTCTAGGTGGATCGGGTACATTGGGAGCTAATTGATTGCTTAGGGTGGGAGCCCTACGATAAATGAACTTTAGTTTATTTGGCAAGGAGGACTGTAAATCTTTATCTTTTAACAAGATTGGCCAGAATTTCTTAAATATACCTTCTACTGTTTTGTACAAACCAAAGTTCATTTATCGTAGGGCTCCCACCCCAAGGGATCGATTAGCTCCCAATGTACCCGATCCACCTAGAAAACCACTTACGTTTCTGGATGGATCGGGGTTTTACTATTGCACAAGGTGTAACGCATGTAAAATAACAAGGAAACCGGGCTCTAAGAAAAAGAAGTCTCAATTCAACTCTCTAGTAACCCAACAACAATTTAATATCAAACCCCTCATTACGTGTGATTCTGACCATGTGACGTATGTTTTGGAATGCCCTTGTTCCTTACAGTACGTGGGCAGAACCACACGTCAACTCAAAGTAAGAATCAATGAACATCTTGCGAATATAAAAAATGGTTACCCCAACCATAGTGTCTCCAGACACTTTAAACTTTATCACAACAGCGATCCATCATTATGTACTTTCTATGGGATTGATAAAATCTCAAGGGATTGGAGGGGTACCCATATGAAAAGGACAGTATCTAAAAATGAAACGTATTGGCTCTACAAGTTACAAAGCATGCAACCCCATTGGATGAATATAGATATAGACCTTAATTGTTTTTTAACTAATGATTAGCCTGAGACAATCATTATGTATTTGAGAATGGAATTCTCTGGGGTCTATCTCTATTTTCTATTTTTTATTTTTCTTTTATTATTTTTTTCTAAATTTAATCCAACCATTCAGTTTTTTTTTATGAGAATCTTACCATATGAGTCATATTCCCAATGCCTTAATGTTCTTTTCCAATCTGGGGGGTCTATTCTTACATATCAACTAAGTCTAGCAACTAGTATTTGTTGTTTATTTATTTTGGGCCCATTGTAAACCGAGACTGCGGCTGCTCAGAGTGACAGGGCGAGACAGTATTCTACCTCCCTCTATCAATATGGTAATTAATGTTTTAATTAGTATGTTTACTGTCTTTTATTATAGATTTCCTAATTTTATTAAAATTTTTCTAACCCACGTACAAACAATTATCTAATTGCATTTGTTATTGTGGGATACTCCATCCTGTTTATCGGCTGACAGATAGGGGGAGCATTGCAACCTGGCGTGACTGTATGTCAGGTAAAGCACTGATCTAGTTTTGGTCACTATCTGGACCATTATGACGTGGTCACGTGTCCTTTCTCTCCTTGCCTACCAACATCCGGTTCCTCTGATTGACTATGCGTACTGGGTGGAACGCACGCCACACATGATGTAACACGATGGCTCTCTGACACCAATTACCCTGACATACGAGCAGTCCCAGTGCCGGGTAGGCACTTACCAATAAGCGGCCATTTGGCTATTTTTTATTGTCTTTTTTACATCTATTAAACGGTTTTACGCTATGGAGGCTTTGTTTTGTTTCCTACATTTCCTATCCTGAATGAGTGGGACGGGAGGGATCTATGCCTACAAGCACCACCCAGCCATCCAGCCTTCCATGTGAACAGGCACAATCCTGTACAAGCGCTAATGACTCTCTTTTTAATTAAAGGAGTCATTGGTATCTGGTAAGCAGATATCTATTATTTCAAGGTGTATTTCTTCCTCTTTGGTGACGGAATCTTTATATCACCAGCAAGAATTGACACATCCCTGAAGAGTTTTGTTTTTGTTTGTTGTTTTTTATATTTGGGTTTTCCAATTATTCACTGGATTGGGACAATTAATCATCATGATTGTCACTTTATTATCTTTGCACCAAGATTTATTTTTCTATTGTGAATGTTAATTGTATATACAGTTTTTGCAAACTAGCACAGCAATTTATTGTCAATTGTATACACATTTTTTTTTGCTATGGCACAGCAATCTACTGCGTCACAGGCAACTGGTGTTTGTGTTTGTTGTTCTTTTTAGAAGTCTAGCAATTTATTAATTCTCAAGTTTTTTTGAGGATTGTAGCGCCCCCAATTTTTAATATTAAACAAGAAAAAGGCCTAGTGCACAAGGCACAGCATAACCCCTCAGGATTGTGAGGACAGACCAGGAAAGTATGTTAAAAATACATTTTATTGAGAAAGTAATTATCAATAGAAACATTAAATCATTACATGGTGTAAATCATTACATCAATGTCAGTACAAAATTGTATACATATTAGTAATTGCGCTCTTAATTACTGAGGAGTTGATACACGCAGCTGTTATGGATGATGCCTGACATGTTTCAGACTCAAATGTCCTTCTTCGTAGGCTTTTTGTCATCAAGGGCATACATGTTCTATGATGTAAGGATATTTAGGCATTAATACAATAGTATAATCGCATGGAGATCGTTTTTAAAGTGGAGGCCACCCTAAAATAAAAAATTGCATCAAAAATCTTAAAAAAACTAAAAAAAAACATTTGAAATTTTTTTTTTTAACTTACCTGAAACCCTTATTGCTAGGCAGTCTTCCTAATCTGCCTCCTCCTATTCCGCTGCGCTTCCTCCTCTTCGGCGAGTGGCCCCGTTGCATGCGCAGTAGGAAACAGGCAGTGAAGCCGCAAGCTACAGTGTTTGTAGCTGCTGACTTTTTAAAAAAAAAATATTGCGGCCGGATCCCCCCTTAAACAGGAATAGGGCGGTCATTGAACATAATAAACATGGCAAAAAAGAAGACAGTATACATGGCTGAGCTGTTCACTACCCAGGACAGAGGGTGACAGCAGTGTGGAAAATGATTTTACAGGTGTTGACCTGCGGTGCGAAAGTAAGGATATGTGGCATAGATGGTAAGCCATGATGAGGAAAGGCAAGGGCTGGACAGACCCACAATGGTTGCAAGAACTCCCACTGATCGGAGTAACTACTCCACTCAGTATATGGTTGGCCAGCAAAAACAAAATAAGACTTGTAGCTTCCTGTCTGCATAAAGACAGAGAGACAGGTGATGATAGTGAGTGTAATGATCTGGGTTACAGATTAGTATAGACAAGTTTGCAAAGGTAGTTACACTTAAAACTCACCACATCTGAGAGTATGTGTAGGTCAGTGGGTCCCAGCAGCAAGCACCAGCAGTGTGAGTGCTGTTGGTGACCGAATGTTAAAATAGCCACTGAGGCTATTGCAAACAGCTGAGTGCAGGTTGCACTAGGCAACCAAATCAGCTGTGGCCATTGAGGCAAAGCATTGCGCCGGATGGCTGCAACAATCTGCCTCAGAGTTCTCCGGCAGAGTGGCGCGCGGCGCAGGCCCACCCACCATTAGAGGGATGGAGCTGCGTCCCGCATCACCCCGTCACCGGCGCACGTGTAGTCCACCCCTTTGCGCCCCTCAATGGAAGGCAAACAGGAAGGAACGCATCCCGAAGGCTGGGCTCCTAAGGGCAAAGAGACCCCGAACCACCGCCGATGGGGAGGGGATCAAAAGTATCCCATGCGCCGGGCAAACAAGTGGGATGGCCAACCCAGACTACCCTGAACTTTGATATGTTTATGATATTTGGAACTGTAGTACCTTCATTCCATAATTGATACCCATAACAGACGTATGTTGCACTGCCTAGTATAATGTCTGTATGATGCACAATTCCCTTTCCGTTATACGCTGGAATAGGAGCATTCTGTACTCTGTGTTGTTGTTCTGTTTGTGTGTTGTTTTTTTTTTCTGTATGTCTGTTTGTTACAAAAAAAGCAATAAAAAAACAAAAAAACAAAACAAAAAGTAGATAGTATCGTATATGAAGATAACGAAGAAGGTAATGTCAATGATTGTCAGAAACTGAGCTTCAAAAATCCTGACACTAGCGATGATGAGTTCTAGAAGACTAGAAGAGTACTCGAACCTTAAAGCCTCTCCTCATTTGTTCATGACAGTGATGATGGTTCTTAATGCCATTGTTGACTGCTGTTCACTTTATATGGTTGAACTATTATTCTGTTATATTTTATAAAGCATTTTTGGTTCAGAATCTTTTTTTTTTCTTTTTTTCCTCTCTAAAACCTAGGTGTGTCTTATGGAGCAAAAAATACGATAAATTGTACCAAATATAAAATAGGAATCTATCGTATAGTACATATCCAACCCATTATCATTACCAGTGTTTAATCATTGTATCTTCTTAACCACTTGCTGACCACCGCATGCCGATATACGTCGGCACAATGGCAGCGGTGGGCAAATGGGCATACCTGATCGTCCCTTTTATTTTGCGGGCTAGTGGGCACGCACGCACTTTCGCGTACTGCGTGACCGTGTCCGCGGGTCCCGTGGACTTAATGTCCTTAGTGGCCTGCGATTGTGGCACGGAGCGACAGAATGGGGAGATGCCTATGTAAACAAAGGCATTTCCCTGTTCTGCCTAGCAACATGACAGAGATCTACTGCTCCCTGTCATCGGGAGCATTGATCTCTGTCATGTTGTAGTGAGCCCATCCCCCCTACAGTTAGAATCACTCCCTAGGACACACCTAACCCCTTGATAGCCCTTTAGTGCTTAACCCCTTCCCTGCCAGTGTCATTTACACAGTAATCAGTGAATTTTTATAGCACTGATCGCTGTATAAATGGCAATGGTCCCAAAATAGTGTCAAAAGTGTCCGATGTGTCCGCAGCAATGTCACAGTCATGATAAAAATTGCAGATCGCCGCCATTACTAATAAAAAAAAAATAATAATAAAAATGGCATAAATCTATCCCCTATTTTGTAGACGCTATAACTTTTGCGCAAACTAATCAATATATGCTTATTACGATTTTTTTTACCAAAAATATGTAGAAGAATACATATCAGCCTAAACTGAAGAAAAAAATTAGTTTTTTTACATATTTTTGGGGGATATATAGCAAAAAGTAAAAAATATTGCTTTTTTTCAAAATCGTCGCTCTATTTTTGTGAAAAAAGGACAACAATTTTGTTTTGGTGTAACGTCGCACAACCGTGCAATTGTCAGTTAAAGCAACGCAGTGCCGAATCACAAAAAGTGCTCTGCCAGGAGGGGGGTAAATCATTTCGGGACTGAAGTGGTTAAATAGTTTTGTAAATGTATAGTATACTCATTTTAATGCTCCTTGTCATCCCCCCTCCTTCCAACCCTATTCTGGCAGCAGTGGATGGTCCTTTCCCGACGCAGAACGTCTCTCTCAACGCCCCCAGATGTGTTGTGAGGCGCCGTCTATGCACCGTCGTCTCGGGGGACACCCCGGCTGGCCCCGCCCCTCTGATTGTATGCATGGGCTGATTGGCCGGCACCAGTCATCCATGCATTTTAAAGCCCTCCACCATCCAGCTGATTTCTGTCGCTGTTTGGCTGGATCGAGGGAGGACCTGTCACGCTGTGCACTTACATACACCAGGTAAACACATTGAGACTGTCATGCTCCTTTGTGCCCCAGTCTGTTGGACTCTGGGGGGTTATGCACAGGTATTTAACCTGGGCATTCTCCTCCAGCCAGCTACCAGGCCCATTTACCTTTACCTAACCGTGATTCAAATCTGGTTGGTTTGGACTTCCCTTCAACCTCTTGTCTCTGGTACCTTACTTTAGACTTACAGGCTGATCTTTCCTGGGTCCCTGCAAGCCCCCTGGTGTACACATTTGTTTGTCTGGGCACAAACCGGCAGGTCCTCATTTCTTTCTCCGCCCATTTTCTCGGTTCCTCTCTGGCAAGGTAGATACTAATCATTCAACCCCCTCCCTTTCCACAAGCCTGTATGCATATACATATGTATTTTTTGTTGTGGGGGTCACTCTAATGCTCTATACATGTAGGGCTTATGGCTTAACCTGTCATTGTTAGAACCTAAACCCCCCTCCCTTTTCTATTGTGGGTCTTTCCTTTAGCTGACCTTTGTATTACTTCTCCCCTTGCTACCAGCATTAGGTATGTTGTTATACATACACACACACACACACTAAAACTGTGATTTAGATAGGATCCAGAGGGTACTCACATTTAGTTTTGGATGCTTCTGTGGTTTGTATTCCTGTATTTTTATGTACTAGTTGGATAATTCTATCCCTCTCTCCTTGTTTCCCCTTGAATCTACAGAGAAGGGTTTACTTCGGAGGGCCACACCGGGGTGTCCTTGGTGTGGCATCCCTTCCCCCCTGCTGCCTTGAGACCTGTCATCTTGTGGGGATGCATTGATCCACCTTACTGAGTCGAGGGCCTTTTGGGCCAACATCTGAAACATATTTTTAACATTCTGAATATGAGATAAATTCAAGAGCCTTACAGTTTGTACGGTTAGTCTTTAAACATCTATATATAAATTAAGACGATATGCTTGTTCACCCTAAAGCTGTATTTGTATTGTACATTCATTAATTTGTAACAAAACTTTTTTGTGTATTTATTCATTTGTAGACGTGTTTATGTTCTGCGACAAATAACATATACTCCTGATGAAGAAATAGCAACCTATGCAAATTTTGAAACGCGTTGGGTATTTCTGTTGTACTTACCTCCAATTCTACAGACCTTTGCGGTTGTTGTCTGTACAATTTTACTGTATTGCACGCTTATTCATTTCCAGATTATTATTGTGAAATTGTTTTGTATATCATGTACAGTGGGGACTGAAAGTATTCAGACCCCCTTAAGTTTTTCACTCTTTGTTATATTGCAGCCATTTGTTAAAATCATTTAAGTTCAATTTTTTCCTCATTAATGTACACAGAGCACCTCATATTGACAGAAAAACACTGAATTGTTGACATTTTTGCAGAGTTATTAAAAAAGAAAAACTGAAATATCACATGGTCCTAAGTATTCAGACCCTTTGCTGTGACACTCATATATTTAACTCAGGTGCTGTCCATTTCTTCTGATCATCCTTGAGATGGATCTACACCTTCATTTGAGTCCAGCTGTGTTTGATTATACTGATTGGACTTGATTAGGAAAGCCACACACCTGTCTATATAAGACCTTACAGTTCACAGTGTATGTCAAAGCAAATGAGAATCCTGAGGTCAAAGGAACTGTCTGAAGAGCTCAGAGACAGAATTGTGGCAAGGCACAGATCTGGCCAAGGTTACAAAAAAATTTCTGCTGCACTTAAGGTTCCTAAGAGCACAGTGGCCTCCATAAGCCTTAAATGGAAGATGTTTGGGGTGACCAGAACCCTTCCTAGAGCTGGCCGTCTGGCCAAACTGAGCTATTGGGGGAGAAAAGCCTTGGTGAGAGAGGTAAAGAAGAACCCAAAGATCACTGTGGCTGAGCTCCAGAGATGCAGTCGGGAGATGGGAGAAAGTTGTAGAAAGTCAACCATCCCTGCAGCCCTCCACCAGTTGGGGCTTTATGGCAGAGTGGCCCGACGGAAGCTTCTCCTCAGTGCAAGGCACATCAAAGCCCGCATGGAGTTTGCTAAAAAACACCTGAAGGACTCCAAGATCATGAGAAATAAGATTCTTTGGTGTGATGAGACCAAGATAGCACTTTTTGGCCTTAATTCTAAGCGGTATGTGTGGAGAAAACCAGACACTGCTCATCACCTGTCCAATACAGTCCCAACAGTGAAGCATGGTGGTGGCAGCATCATGCTGTGGGGGTGTTTTTCAGCTGCAGGGACAGGACGACTGTTTACAATTGAGGGAAAGATGAATGTGGCCAAGTACAGGGATATCCTGTCCGAAAACCTTCTCCAGAGTGCTCAAGACCTCAGACTGGGCCAAGGGTTTACCTTCCAACAAGACAATGACCCTAAGCACACAGCTAAAATAATGAAGGAGTGACTTCACAACAACTCTGTGACTGTTCTTGAATGGCCCAGCCAGAGCCCTGACTTAAACCCAATTGAGCATCTCTGGAGAGACCTAAAAATGGCTTTCCACCAACGTTTACCATTCAACCTGACAGAACTGGAGAGGATCTGCAAGGAGGAATGGCAGAGGATCCCCAAATCCAGGTGTGAAAAACTTGTTGCATCTTTCCCAAAAAGACTCATGGCTGTATTAGATCAAAAGGGTGCTTCTACTAAATACTGAGGTCTGAATACATAGGACCATGTGATATTTCAGTTTTTCTTTTTTAATAAATCTGCAAAAATGTCAACAATTTTGTGTTTTTCTGTCAATATGGGGTGCTGTGTGTACATTAATGAGGGAAAAAAATAAACTTAAATGATTTTAGCAAATGGCTGCAATATAACAAAGAGTGAAAAATTGAAGGGGATCTGAATACTTTCCGTCAGCAGAATAAAAAAGTGACGGCAGAATAAAGAGTGTTCCATCGAGTCTGCCCATTCTTTTTGTTTTTGTTTTTTTTCAATACTTTTTTTGTAGTATAGATCTATGTTTGTCCCAAGCATGTTTGAAGCCATTTACTGTTGACTGTCTCACTACCTCTGCTGGAAGTCTATTCCAAGCATCAACCACCATTTCAGTAAAATACTACTTTCTAAGATTAGTTTTGAACTTTCCTCTAGTTAGTTTGAGGTCATGTTATTGATTTTCATTTCATATTGATATATACCGTATATTCATATTGAAAAAACTGCCTTCCTTAATCCTATTCACCCCCTTGATGTATTTAACCACTTAAGCCTTAAGCCTTGGCTGCCCAAAGACCAGAGCACTTTTTGCGATTTGGCACTGCGTTGTTTTAACTGACAATTGCGCGGTCGTGCGACGTGGCTCCCAAACAAAATTGACATACTTTTTTCCCCACAAATAGAGCTTTCTTTTGGTGGTATTTGATCACCTCTGCAGTCTTTATTTTTTGCGCTACAAACAAAAAAAGCGTCATTTTTTAAAAAAACGCATTTTTTTTGCTTTTTGCTATTATAAATATCCCCAAAAAATATATAATTTTTTTTCCCCCAGTTTAGGCTGATACATATTCTTCTACATATTTTTGGTAAAAAAAAAAATGCATTTATTGATTGGTTTGTGCAAAAGTTATAGAGTCTACAAAATAGGGGATAGATTTATGGCATTTTTATTAATACTTTTTTATTTACTAGTAATGCCGGCAATCAGTGATTTTTATCATGGCTGCGACATTATGGCGGACACATTGGACACTTTTGGCGCGATTTTGGGACCATTTACATTTATACAGCGATCAGTGCAATTAAAAATGCATTGATTACTGTGTAAATGTGACTGGCAGTGAAGGGGTTAACCACTAGAGGGCAGTGAAGTGGTTAGGTGTGTCCTAGGGAGTGATTCTAACTGTGGGAGGGCATGGCTATATGTGACACGACACTGATCACCGCTCCCGATTACAGGGAACTGTGATCAGTGTCCTGTCACCAGACAGAACGGGGAAATGCTTGTTTACACAAGCATTCCCCATTCTTCCTCTCCATGAGACGATCGCGGGTATCCCCCATTCATGCTCACGGAGGTCGCGGCAGGCACGCACATTCTCGCAAGCCGCTTCTTAAAGGGCAACGTACAGGTATGTTAATCTGCCTGTATGTGCCCTTCTGCCGACGTATATTGGCGTGAGGCAGTCGCAAGCGGTTAAAGGTTTCATTCATGTTTCCGCTTTGCCTTCTTTCTTCCAGACTGTACATATTAATTTCCTGAAGTTGATATGTTTTTTTTTTAAATTTAAGATTTTTATTCTGTTTTTCAAAGAGAAAAGGAAAATACAGAAACATCGCCAATTGGGCATACCCTGGCGTCTTACCATTTATACAAACGGCAATGAGAAAAGAGCTTATTTAAGTGTAATTTTGATTGATCTAAAGCAAACAAAAAGAAACAATCGGTGAGTAATAAGTAAACAAGCATACTACAGATAACTATAGTAGTATAAAGTGTTCTTGTACTAGTAGGTTAAGTACTGATTGGGGGGAACATCTCTGTATAACCTAAATCATGAAACGAGAAAAATCTTGCGAGCCACAATAATCCAATGCTCAATGTGCATCAATGTGAAACGTGAAACTCAGAAAAACAAACATAAACGATTATATAAAATATATAAAATATCTAGCCGCAAACGCAGTTCACGCATTCATAATCGTGCAAAGATATAGAAAGAAAATGTTTGCGCTGCGCTTGATAATTTTATAAAATGGTGTCCAAGATCCCTAATATAGAAATAAACAAACATATAACAACTTAAGAACTTCCTATATATAATGTACACATTAACTTTTACAATGTGCTTAAATATCGAACAATTAAAGTGCATGTACAATGACGCCAAATCAAAATTGATCAAGTGATGTATCAAACAACATGCAATATCTCACATCTAGTGCAGCATGCAAACATTTTTTTTTTTAAATTATATATATAAAAAATGAAATAGCATGAAAAGTGCTCAGTGCTTCTTTATATAAACGCAGTCACTATAACCTGCGTTTAGTATCTCCATATTATAGTGTCCTTAAAATGTCCAAAAACAAGTGCATCTGTGTTCAGCGAAATCCACAACATCCAGTGCAATAAATTCAGGTGCTGCAAACCACCGTGATGTATTCTTGTAAACCCCCCAAAGTGATTGCGCTCACCTCAGAGCGTGTGACACAGTGATTAGCTATGTCAAATCACGCTTGGTAGCCACTCATTGGGCTCTGCTAGGTACAACAGATGCGATCTCCACTCACTTTGGGTTGAAAAGGCTCCATAGACATCTAGGCATGATTGAAAAAAAAAACAAATGCTGTGAAGCCACGTTCCGATACGCAGTTCTTCTGCGGTGTGGCCACATTCCAGCAGGCGAACAAATCTCCAGCTCCTGCGACCGTTCCAAGCAGTTTTATTTCTAACCTAAATCATGGTTTGACATTGTACCCTATATTACGTGTTTTAATAAATGTCCGTGAGACCGTGATAAGATAGTGGGGGCTGATATATAAGCTAGCTGAGCTAGGGGCTGGGCTATTACAACAGTGGTGTACTTCTAGAGTCCAAAATCCAAGGGTGCCAGTTTCTATTGAAGCGCTCAATGGACATGTTGGCTTTGGCAAAAGAGAATTCCATCTGAAAGTGTTGGTTGAGTAGGTTAATAGCATCTTTAAGTATTGGCGGGTCGGCTGATTTCCATTTTTTTGCGATTGTTAGTCTTGCGGCAATGAAAATATGTGTGACCATTGTTTGCCGATGGGTGCGCATTGTTGGGATCGAGAGACCTAGGAGTAGGTCAAGCGGGGACAGAAGTTGGGGTGTACCACATAAAGCTTCAATTAGATTGTGCACCTGTCTCCAGAAATTTCTGACTAGGTGGCATTCCCACCATATATGTGAGAGAGATCCAATTTGAGCACATCCCTTCCAACAGTTTGGGGAGGTGTTCGGGTATATTTTCGCCAGCCTTTCTGGGGTGAAGTACCATTTGTGAAAAAGCTTTTGTGCTGCTTCCCAGTGGTTAATGCAATGCGACAGGCGTAAGGGCAATGTGAGGGCCTTTGGCCATTGTGTTTCTGAGGGTAGTTGGTCTGACAGAGAGGACCAGTACTGTACGGAAGAAGCCAGATGGTTAGTAGTTGGTTTAGTGAGTAGCTTGTACATAAAGGAGATTCCTTTGGTCTTGGGTATAGCTATATTGTAAAATTTGAGTATAGGGAGTGAGATATCATCTGCAGTGGTCCAGGAAATTTTTGATAAACTAGATCTGATCCTTAGATAGAGAAAAAACGTGTGTTTGGATAATCCGTATTTTTGCATTAATTGCTCAAATGAAAACATAGTTGATGATGAAAAGAGCATACCTAGATGGGAGATGCCAGCTTTTGTCCATTCTGAGAGAGGTAAGTCCGGGGAGATGAGGTGTAATGCCTCAGTGGGTATTGCTGTCAGAGTGTCCTTTGATATCCCTCCCTTGAGTTGCAGTACTGAAGTCCAAATTCTTGTGGCGGATGTGATAGTATCAAGAGGGTATCTTTTGGGGTGGGGGTTGAGCCACAATGCGGCTAGGAAGTTTTTAGTATCCGTGGGTAGTAGGTTGGTTTCAATTTGTTTCCAGGTAGTGTGGTGTTTGTCTGACCACCATGTTTTCAGTTGGTCTAGGATAGTTGCTCGGTGGTAGGCTTGAATATCTGGGGCGCCCAGTCCTCCATGTTGAACTGGGGTTGTGAGTATGGCTTTTTTTATTCTAGGTCTCTTTTGTTGCCAAATGAAGCCGTTGATGATCCCTTGAATTTTTTTTTATTTGGTTTTGCGCTAGAGGAAGAGGCAGTGTACGGAAAAAATATAGGACATGGGGAAGTAAATACATTTTTGTCTGAGCTATCGTAACCAGCCCAGGAAGCTGGAACCCTACCTAGATCTTTTGCTAGTTGAGTAAGCTTGTCCATGAGGTCTTCAAAATTAATTCTTAGTAGCATTCGGCTTGGGAAAGTTAATTGGATACCCAAGTATGGGAGAGAGGAGTTGGAAGCCCAAGCAAAGGGGGAGCTAGTGGTAATGGTATTTAGAGTTTGAGAATCAAGGCCTAGGTTGAACATTAGGGATTTACTGTGATTTAGTTTGTACATTGATACTGCGCTGAACTTGTCAAGGATTAATTGGACTGCTGGGAGAGACAATAGTGGAAAAGTTAGAGCAATAATCACGTCATCTGCGTACAGACCGATTTTATGATCGGTCTGTCCAATTGTTATACCTGTAATCGAGGGGTCAGATCTAATAATTTGTGCTAGGGGCTCAATAATCATGGCAAAAATTAGGGGTGACAGGGGGCACCCCTGTCTCGTGCCATTAGTGATTTGGAATGGGTTGGAGACAACTCCTGATGTCCAAATGCGTGCAGATGGGTGAGTGTATAGGCCTAGTATGGCAGAGAGAAAGGTGCCCGAGAGACCAAATTTTTGGAGTACTGCCTCCATATACGGCCAGTATATCCTATCGAACGCCTTCTCTGCGTCCAAAGATAGGAAGAGAGAAGGCGTTTGAGTGTGCTCCGTCCATTGGATAAGGTCAATGAAACGTCTGGTACCATCTGAGGCTTGTCTGCCGGGTACAAATCCTACTTGGTCGGGATGAATAATTTGGGGGATGATGGTGGAAAGGCGTTGTGCTAACAGTTTAGCATTGATTTTGGTGTCTGTGTTGAGGAGTGAGATTGGTCTGTAGTTGGCTGGATTGTCTGGGGGTTTCCCCGGTTTGGGAATGGTAACCACTAGGGCACCGAGAGATTCCCTAGGGATTATGCCTGTAGTAGCAAATTGATTGTACATGGCACATAGGTGGGAGACTAAGGGTTGAGCAAAACGTTTATAATATTCGTTGGGTAGTGGTGCTTTATGTAGGGGTAGGTTGTTTATCACTTTTTGAATTTCAGTCTGTGAAAAGCGAGTCGTGAGAGAGTCTAGTTGCTCTGGGGAGATCGAGGGGAGGGAAATAGAGGATAAAAAGTTCTTTATATCATCTTGGGTGGGTGTGAGATGGGGGTCTGTTTTCGTAAGGTTGTAAAGTTTGGTGTAGAAATTACCAAATTCGTTGGCAATGTCTAGTGGGTTGGTCAGGTGTTTGCCCTGGGGGTTTGTGATAAATGAAATTTTTTTATTAGAAAGTTGTTTTTTTGAATTGTTTGGCCATAAATGCTCCTGATTTATTGGCCGATGAGTATATCTGAAGTCGTAGTCGTTTGATAAAGTAATCAAAACTTTTGTGAAGGTGGCTACTGAGTTGGGATCTCAGCTTTTTAAGTTCTGAGGAGGTAGTGTTAGAGGGGGATTTCTTGTTTATTGTTTCAAGAGATCGAATTTGTTTCAGGAGGGACTCTGTTATAGAGGAGTGTTGTTTTTTAGCCTGGGCTCCAAGTTTAATGAAAAGACCCCGTAGACAAGCTTTGTGAGCATTCCAAACAATAGCACAGTCAGTTACAGAGTTGACATTTTGGTGGAAGTAGTTATCGATCTCGGATTGTATTTGAGACTCAAAGGAGGGGTTGTTGAGAAGGGAGGTATTTAGTCTCCAGACCGTGTGTCTAGTGGTTTGGGAGGGGGATGCTATTTTGATCGTGACTGGAGCATGGTCAGACCATGATATAGTGCCTATGGTGGAGGTAGTGATAGCTTGTAGTAGGTGTTTATCTGTAATAAATAGGTCAATACGGGAGTAAGATTGGTGTGGGGGGGAAAAGTAGGTGTAGTCTCTCTCCTCATCGTGCATGCACCTCCATATGTCATAAAGGTCTTCTTTTTTGAGGATATTTGATATTGCTGAGGGTCTATTTCTCGCGGGATTGGAGGTATCGAGTGTAGGGTCAATTACTTCATTAAAGTCTCCACACATTACCAGGGGGGAAGATCTGTAAGGGGCCAATTTGGCAAAGAGAGTGGCGTAAAATCTTTTATGTGCTGTATTGGGGGCATAAACGTTGACTATAGTGAGAGGGCGGTTGTCAAATGTGGCTGATAGGATTAAGAATCTGCCATCTTCGTCACTTTCACAGTGATGAAGCTTAAAGTTTATTGCTGCGTTTATGGCAATCATTACTCCTCTCTTTTTTTTAGGGGCACTTGCGAAGAAGCAATGGGGATATTTTTTGTGAATACATTGGGGTTGATTGAGCTTAGTAAAGTGTGTTTCTTGGGCGCAGATTATGTCTGCTCGTTGTTGTATTGCTTCTTTCCATAAGAGGTTGCGTTTAAATGGTGAATTTAGGCCTTTAACGTTGAGGGAGGTAATCAAGAGTGTCATATTGGTATTGTAATTATGAGGGCCTGGGCAGAGGGAGAGAGACCCCACCTACTGTTGATGGATGTGAATACACAGTTAGATAATTAAATGCCGTATATGGTACAAGTACATTACCAAAACCAGTTGCTTAATACAAACAGTCTACAATTCTAGGAGAAATTTATAATCAATGCCAATTACTCTTTGCTGTAATCAAGAAAAAAGGAACAGAAAATAAGAAAAAAAAAAAAAAACAGAGACAAAAAAAAAAAAAAGTGTGCTTAGCACAACTGTAAACCTGAGGGGTGGTGAGGAAAAGAATAGATGTGGCGCCCAGGCTGGATATAGGTAGATCTGGGGATCTGGGCTTGTATCCAAGTTAGGTCTTTTTGGGAGCTTTATTCGCCATATTTCTGGAGTCAGATGACTTGTAGGAGGGAGTAGCATGTTCCGCTTCTCTGGGAGCAATGGGGAAAAAACTCCAATTGGTGAGCTTTTTGTAGCCATCCTTCGGGGAGAGAATAGGTACTATATTTTGTTGGTGAGTGACCAGCAATTTCGTAGGGAAGCCCCATTTGTAGGTTATTTTTCTTTGTTGGAGTATGGAAGTCACTGGGGCGAATGCTCTACGCATCTCCATTGTAGCCGGGGACAGATCAGTGAACAGCTTGACATTATGGTAAGGGGCTGGCAGGGGTGTCACGGATCTGGCGGCGGAGAGAACTTGTTCCTTCACATGGAAGAAGTGTATACGTGCCAAGATATCTCTGGGGATATCATCAGGGAGGTGTGGCGGTTTAGCAATTCTGTGGGCTCGGTCAATTAAAGTGTCGCGGGCGTTGGGAGTAGGGCCGAGATAAGCTGTTGCAAGTAGGGAGTTATTTCATTTGGTTTAACCGATTCCGGGATGCCCCGGAATTTGATGTTATTCCGCCTAGAGCGGTCTTCCAAATCCGCCAATTTCATTTTGATACGGTGAATTTCTTCCGAGTGGTGCTCATGAGCATCTAACAATTCGTTGTGTGCCTTAGAGTAATCTTGCAGATTTTCTTCTAGAGCGTCTGTGCGCTCTTCTAGGCAGTCTATTTTATCATGCATCTGTGATAATGACATTTGGAGCTCTCTATGCAGATCTTGCTGCAGTGTAAGAAGCATAGATTTCAGCATAGCTTCAGACACTGTATTGTCAGTGACAGGTATAGCAGCCAGGGAGGGAGTATTTTGGGCGCTGTGTGTCCCTGCAACAACATGGGACCACAGCTGCTTCTTTGCATGAGGCTCTCTGTTGGGGGAATGTGCAGGGGAGGTAGCCAGCCTCTTACCTCTGTCCTGTTGCAGTCCTCCTGGGGAATCCTCTGGAGGGGGGTGAATGTCCATGCTGTCCCAGTCCTTTGAGGTGGTCACAGTGCCATGGAGAGGGAGTGCTGAGGAGGTAGCCGGCAGGTCCTCTGTGCCGTTGTTGGAGCGGGCGCCGTCTCCTTCATCGGCGCCATCTTGGGCCTTCTGCATGGCGGCGGCCGTCGGATAATAGTCGGCGAGACGGCGGGGGTTTGGCGGCTTGTACCGCTGCATCGGTGTGCCCGAGTGGTTCTCCGATCCTTCCCCGCTGTTGTGGTGTGAGCAGCGGGAAGGATGGTAGCTTGGGGTTGCTGATTACCAGACCGTGGAGCGGAGCTCGGACTTCAGGCAGCCATCCTGGTTCGCAGCAGGCCACGCCCTGAAGTTGATATGTTTTATCCTCCTAAACCTTTCACCATTTTTGTTACCCGTCTCTGGACCCATTCTATCATATCAATATCTTTTTGTAAGTGAGGTCTACAGAACTGAACACAATGGGTTTTATTTACTAAAGCTAGAGAGGGCAAAATCTGGCTCACTTCTGCATAGAAACCAGTCAGCTTCCAGGCTTTATTGCCGAAGCTTAATTGAACAAGCTGAGTTAAGAAGCTGGTTGGTTTCTATGCAGAAGTGAACCTGATATTGCACTCTCCAGGTTTAGTAAATAAACCCCAGTATTCTAAATTAGGTCATACTAAAGATCTATATAGGGGAATCAGGGCCTACTTCCTCCTGCTAGTTATCCCTCTAGTGATGCATCCTATAATTCTGTTTGCTTTTCCCACTGCCTGTCACACTCTTTGCTCATCTTGCAATAATCTGAAATAAGTACCCACAAATCCTCTGTAGTGTTGGCTAACACTCTACATTTAGAAAAAGTGAACTGCAGTTTCCATTGCTTTAACCAATCTTCCAGCAATGCTAAATCATGTTCCATGTTACAGACACCTCCAGGGATATTAACCCTATTACACGCCTTTGTATCATCAGCAAAAAAGACATACCTTGCCCAACAAACCTTTAGTTATATCAGTTACTATTTTTAAAGTCAGAATATTCATGCCCTTAAGTGTCTCCCGTGTCCGCCCTGGGGGGACTAACTTTGGGTGCCTCAACAGGTGCTGCTCTGTGTTCCACTGGTCCCCATTGGTAAGCAACGCACAAATGAATTGGAATTTTAATATAAATATTATGTCTGTTCTACTATATATATTTTTGATTTTCTTTCTCTGTTATTAAATATTACAAATTATTTGTGATTATGGAACTATGAGATTGTACTTACCTTATAGATGGGAATGATTGACTCCTCCTGAGGAAGCGACTGTAGTTGCGAAACATGTAGAGGATCACGTCAAGACATACATCTCAGCTCCCCACATTACCAATGGGGTTTATTCATTCTTTTGGAACCATCTGTATTCATTATGCACAGTTGTAATGAACTACCTATCAATGTATGTATATTTTTTTTAATTATGTCCTTTTCTTAATAAATTGTTAATCTTATTATAACCTTTGCCTTATCAATGGTTACCATGATAGTCCTGTCCCCCTTTCATGCCAGGGGCATGTTTGGAGCAACCCCAAGTATTCCTCTCCAATAGTCTATTACAAAGGATGATAGTACCGGCTCCCATCCTTAGACTCAATTGATCAAGACAATCCCTTCTATTCAAATATTGGGTGGAAAACACACCCTGATCTTTGGATCTATTTTTCCTTTTCCTCACCTTTTATATTGTTTTATGAGTTGAACTAATTAATTGTCACTAGCATTCTCCTGTAATTTCTCCCCCGTAATATAGTTATTTGTGTTTATACTTAAATAGACTAAGCAACATTGCCGCTGCCATGGATGTTCTCTGTACAGCATGGACGGGGTTCATGTCCACTATTCAGGCTAGCTGTCTGATGGGTCAAAAAATTGAAGATGAAACCATGTTTTTTTTTGATAGATTATTTAACCTTTTGAATAGGAAAACCCATCTATATTGGCATATCCAATATTTTAAACAATATATAAGAGAGGAAGTTTGCCCTCTAGGACTTTGGGTCCAAGTCTTTCCAACTATCAAGGATCCATTCCCTGATCCCCTATGTGCCCATCATATGCAGCCACTTGTGCCCATCATATGCAGCCATTGTGCCCATCAAACGCAGCCACTTGTGCCCATCAAACACAGCCATTGTGCCCACCAAATGCATCCATTGTGCCCATCAAACGCAGCCACTTGTGCCCATCAAACGCATCCATTTGTGCCCATCAATGCAGCCATGTGTGCCCATCATATGCAGCCATGTGCCCATCATATGCAGCCACCTGTGCCCATTAAATGCAGCCACTTGTGCCCATCAAATGCTGCCACTTGTGCCCATCAAATGCAACCACTTGCCCATCAAATGCAGCCACTTGTGCCCATCAAATGCAGCCACCTGTGCTGATCAAATGCTGCCACTTGTGCCCATCAAATGCAGCCACTTGTGCCCATCAAATGCAGCCACCTGTGCTGATCAAATGCAGCCACTTGTGCCCATCAAATCAGCCACTTGTGCCCATCAAATGCAGCCACATGTGCCCATCAAATGCAGCCACCTGTGCCCATCATATGCAGCCACTTGCCCATCAAATGCAGCCACTTGTGCCCATCAAACACAGCCATTGTGCCCATCATATGCAGCCACTTGCCCATCAAATGCAGCCACCTGTGCCCACTGACCCCCCCGCACACAGATCATGGCTTTGGCACCCCCCGCGGCTCTGGTAGAGCCGAGGGGACTTACCGCAGCACTGTCCTCTAAGAGCGGTGGCTCCAGCTTGTGTCCTCTCACTCCTCTTCCGAAGCGCCAGGCATCCAATAGGGTGGCCTGGCATTTTGGCCAATTAGGAAGCAGGTCTGCCTATTTCCTTTCCTTTAGCATCTCCCCTCACCCTTTTTCCTTCCCCCCCCCCTTTTTTTCTTCCTCATTCCTTACCCTCCAGTTCCCCCTCCTTCCCTATATCCATCTATACCTAACTGTATTGGTGACGTCCTTGGATTGCATTATGTCTATTTAATTCCTTATTGGATGTTGAACACTGATTTTTGCTAATTTTTTACTTAGGATTCACATAATAAATTCCATATGTGACCCTATGTGGTGGGAATATGATAGGAAAAACCTTTGTGCATTTCTGTTTATTTTTATTTCTTCGCTGGTGTCAGGACGTTGGCTATCATGTGTGATCACACCACCATCACTGCCTGATATGCAATTCATTCTGATGTATATCTGATGTATTTTTGTCTATTTCCTGTTTTGTGCGCTTTTTCAGGGGATGTAGTTGTGACCTCCACAGCATGAGGTGTTTACTTCCCCCAGTGGCTGACATGCGTCTCTCCGGGATGGAGAAGTGTCCCCACCTCAATTGGGAGCTCTCTCCCCTTCTACCAGGGTGATGTCAGCCCAGGCCGCATCCCTATCTGGTCACATACATGCGCGGGACTCGTGAATGTGCAGTGTGGAGAGACAGACTCGGCGACGTCATACACCGGTGCCAGCCGGCTTGATGGCATGGGCCGGGTTGGAGGCACTTAAGGGTGCAATAAGACGGCTATAACCCTGGGGCAACCAAGACTCCAGGCCATCCATGGTAAGGCTCATTTTACCTCCTCTAATGTACTGAGATGGGAGCTCTGTATGTCCATCAGCGGCAACTCCCAAGTGGAGTGGTTTGCTGTTGTGGACTTAAACCCCATATACCTTTGCCTGTGCTCCTGGATGAATTGTTTTTTTTTTAAAGTTTTGATTGTTTCAATACAAAAATATAAGGCACCAGTACAAGAGGGGGTAATGAAATAAAATAAATAAAGAGGGGGAGAGAAATGGAAAATAATAAGGCATCAACAGACTTCTGTAGGTGGCGTGGATGCATCCTGCAAATATCAAACATGAGGCATAACCGATTAATAAAAGGAGGTTAAAACATAACATAATGATAATACCTATAAGCCTATAGACGGATCTCGATCAGCAGTTAAAGTGTATAGGAGAGTAATTCCAACCAGCTAAACTTGTCACTCAAGGATCCCGTGCAGACTTGGCGCACATGGCGGGGAGTGGCCCGAGCAATTAAGGGGGTTCCACCCGGAGGTTCCAGCCCTCCCATATTACCGTATTTTGAGCCATATGATCTTCTAAGGTCTAAGAGGTCCGAAAGTGTTGGGTGATGTTGGTGTTTAGGAGGGAGAAGGCCGAGTAGGAACAGCTTAGGGGAGAGGGGGATATCTACCTCAAACAGTTGATGGAGAAGCCCCTGTACCAAGCGCCAGTAGGGCTGGAGAGCTGGGCAGTTCCAATAGATTTGGAGTAGCGTGCCACCGTCTTGAAGACATCGCTAACAGCGATCCGAGGCCGATGGGTATATGTCGTGTAAGCGAGATGGTGTTAGGTACCAACCAAAGAGCACCTTATAAGTGTTTTCTTTATAAAGTGTACATATAGAGCTTTTAGCCGCACAAAACCATAGAGTTCTCCATTGTTCAGGAGACAGTTCCTCCCCAAGATTTTCTTCCCATTTACGCATGTAGCTATGTTTCCCCAATGAGAGTCTGTCATCAGAGTTTAGAATTTTATATATGTCCGAGGTCAGTCCTCTCTGTGAGGGACCAGATAGGACCACTCTTTCAAATGGGGAAGATATGGAGTACTGTAGAGTTGGGGCGATAGTAAAAGTGTAGTGCCATATCTGAAGGTACCCAAAGAAAGCAGTACGGGTAGGTCGTTTTTGGCTCTAAGTTTGTCGAAGGGTAATAGTACCCTAGTTACCCGGTTCACTAGGTGTCTGTAGTGGAAGAGATCCTTCTGTAACCAGGGTGAGATCATTTGGTAGGTTAGACGATCAGGTATGGTAGGGTTATAGAGAAAGGCTGTGACTAAGGAGGCCTCATATTGAAGCGGGTTGCTACGATTCAATTGTTTCCATATGGAACGCAGTATGTAATAGGGAAGTGGAAGGGACATTGGCATTTGTGTTCCACAATAAGTTGTTCAGGTTAATGGGGGCTATCCATAATTTGTCTATTTTAGGTAGTATGGTCATTTTGATCGAGGCAATATATCCAAACCAAGATATTGGATAGTGTCTCCACTTAGACAGGAGAGACCTGAGTCTGAAGTTTGTGTCGTATAAAGATTTGTATTAGGGAGTGAGGTATACTCCCAGATACTTAATGGCGTGAGTCTTCCATGCATAGAGAAAATTTTCAGGGAGATGGTGCACTTCCGGGGGGGGGGATATTAATTGACAGGGATTCCGATTTGGTGGAATTTATTTTATATCCTGACAGGGACCCAAATTCCTCCAGGAGCCTATGGAGATTAGGGAGGGTCGTGCGTGGTCGTGTCAGGAGTATGTCGTCTGCAAATAGTGAAACTTTAAATTTGTGTCCCCTAACCATAATTCCACTAATGTTGGTCCTGTCTGATCTAGGCTGCCAGGGGTTCGATGCACAGGGCAAAGAGCAATGGAGAGAGCGGGCAACCCTGTCTGGTCCCATTCGAGATTGGAAAAGAGGGAGATGCCACAAAAGGCATTTTGATAGAGGTGGATGGAGTTGCATAGAAGTGTGTAATCGCCCAGGGGAATGGTGCCCTGAAGCCCAGATAGTCAAGGGTTGAAAACAAGAATGGCCAGATGAGCCTATCAATGGCTTTCTCAGCGTCTAAACTTAGGAGGAGCACTTCAGTATTTTGTCTGTTAATGATGTCAATTAGGTTGATGACTCTCCTAGTATTGTCTCCCGTATGGCATCCTGGGACAAAGCTCACTTGATCTTTGTGGAACAAGAAGGGAAGGACTAAGTTTAAATGAAGGGAGAGCAATTTTGTAAAAAAAATTGTCTGTATTCAACAGAGCTATGGGTCTATAGTTCCCACACAGTGTATGTGGTCCTTATCAGGTTTGGGTATTAACGTCAAATGGGAAGCTTGCATGTCTCTTGGGATGTTGTCTCTGCTCAGAAATCCTTTAAATAAGCGGGTCATGTGTAAAAGTAGGCTGGGTAGGAATGTTATGTAATATTCATAAGGAAGACCATCAGGGCCTGGAGCCTTACTGTTTGGTAGGAGTTTCAAAGTCTCAGAAATCTCCTCCTCGGTTATCAGATAGTTGAGGGACTGTAACGCTTCCGCAGGGAGGGTGGCCACTCCATTTTTCATCAGGTAGACTCGAACACGGTCTTTAAAGCTGCCTGGGGTTGGGATGTGTGGTATGGAGGGTTTTTTTAGAGGTCTGAGAAATAGTCACGGAGTAATTGGGCTATGTGGTCAGGGTGAACTCCGAACCAAAATTTTTTTAAAAATTGCGTGGGAGTCCCCCCAAATTCCATACCAGGCCCTTCAGGTCTGGTATGAATATTAAGGGGAAGACGCGCCAATTTTTTTTTAAAAAATGGCGTGGTGGTCCCCCTCAAAATCCATACTAGACCCTTCAGGTCTGGTATGGATTTTAAGGGGAACCCCGCTCCAAAATTTAAAAAAAAATGGCATGGCGGGCCCCCCAAAAATCCATACCAGACCCTTATCCAAGCACACAACCTGGCAGGCTGCAGGAAAAGAGGAGGGATGAGAGCGTGCCCCCCTCTTGAACCATACCAGACCACATGCCCTCAACATGGGGAGGGTGCTTTGGGGTATCCCCCCAAAGCACCTTGTCCCCATGTTGATGGGGACAAGGGCCTCATCCCCACAACCCTTGCCCGGTGGTTGTGGGGGTCTGCGGTCGGGGGGCTTATTGGAATCTGGAAGCCCCCTTTAACAAGGGAACCCCCAGATCCCGGCCTCCCCCCTGTGTGAAATGGTAACAGGTACAAATGTACTCCTACCATTTCACAAAAAAAGTGTCAAAATGGTAAAAATGACAAGACACAGCTTGGGACAAGTCCTTTATTAAAATATAAAAAAAACAAAAATGTCCTACGAAGTCTTCTTCTTCTTCTCTTGCTCCGCCGGTGGACCAAAAAAAGAACCTGCAAGCGATCCGCCTCCATAGGAGGCTCCAGCCATAGGACGTGTCTTTGCTTTGACAGTTCTTTTATAACTGAGGGTGGGGCCACTCTGTGACGAGATGCACGGGGACATCCCTATGGTGGGGGTTATGATTTCCCAACCTCGTAGGTCTGGAATGAGAATGTTCAGTGTCTCTCAGAAGACTCTCATGGACCGGATAGGCTGTTGTCTTTTCGTTATGTGTTGCCGTCAAGCTAAAGGGAAAGCCCCAATAGTAGGTGATGCTGTTGTCCTGCAGAGACTGAAGGAACAGTTGAAGCAGTCTGCACTTCTGGAGGGTAATCCAGGATAGATCAGGAAATTGTTAAACTGGCGTGCCATCAACTAGGTCGAGTTAATCACATAATGTCCTCTTTTAAAGTGAGCGAGTGCACTCTACAGATGACAACTTTAGGTTTGAATGCTTGATTTTTTGTGTTTCAAAGCCCTGTGGGCCTTATCCATTTCCATATGTGTGGAGGCAGGGACTCCCAGTAGGTTGTTGAGAATAGTCTGGAGAACCATTCTCAGATCCTCCGGGCCATTGGATTCTGGGAGGCCCCGGACCCTGATATTGTTGCAGTAGTTGCAATTGTCGAGGTCCTCAAGATGGCGTTGCATGTCACGGAGCATAAAGCAATCTTCTATCTGTTAAGACTGAACACGGTGCACGGCAAGCTTAGTGGTTTGGAGGTCTTCTTCCAGGTCCTCCACCTGAGTAGCCAGATGGTGAAAGTCCGCTTGCAGCGTTTTTGCGGCAGGCCACTTTAACCTCTGAAATAAGGAGCTTGAAATCTTAATTGGTGGGTAGAGAGTGGAGTTGCTCTCACCAGTAGACCAGCTCATCAGTGGTGAGGATAGATGGTATTCAGGGTAGAGGCTGATGATGGGCCTTAACCTGTAAGGGGGAGGCCCATGGTTAAACGGCAATGATTGTGAGTGACCTGGAACGCTGGCAAAGTGCCCCGCAGGGAGAGGGAGTCTGGAGCAGGGCCTTTTGTAGGGGAAGGGGTTGGAGAGGGACTCACCCACGGGATCAGTAGAGCTGCTCTGAGAGTCTCCCAGCAAGATGGCGGTGGTTAGTTCATGTGGAGAGGCAGGCCGTGCGGGGTTGATAGAGCCGAGGGCAACCCACCATCCAGGGTGTAGCACGAGGAGTCGTCGGGAGTCATCTGTAACAAGCTCAGGTTCTCTGGAGGAGGGGGAGAAGATGTCTGTGTGGCGTGCTGCAGCGCCATGTTCTCAGCTTCCCGCATGGTGGCCCCGGGTGGCAGCATAAAGTATGATTGTATTGGGGGACCGGGGCGGGTGAGGCTGTCCCGAGGTTCCCCCCTGTTTCTGCGAGCGAGTGGTGCGGTTTCTGCCCATCGGTGTGTGGCTGTGTCCCTGTGTGGAGCCGATTAGCAGCAGGTCCAAGGAGAGCAGAGATTCAGGCTGCCATTCCGCTCAGCATCCAGCCACGCCCCCCTTGGATGAATTGTTAATGTCTGTGCATGATTCTTATTCTCATGCATACACATGTCTATTGTTGTTCCAAGGGCTTTGATTTGGTTATGACTAGATCCATCTGGAATTTTGAACACAGCCTTTATCCACTTGAAAATGTAGCCTTGCATTGATGGAATGACACTATCACCAGTCCTCTGTTTGTGACCCCCAGGTTCTCATATATTATCTTGACACATTAGGTGGGTTTGGACCATTTTTTTACCCCTTTATTCTGGTGTCTCCCTTTGTTGTTTCCCTCCATTTCCTTCCTCCTCCCCCTTTTTCCCCTTTTTTCCCCCTTTCCCATTTTCCCTTCTTCTTGCTTCTCTCTGTTTTGTTCTCTTCCCCCTTCCCTTCCCCCCTTCCTTTCTTCCCTTTTCCCTTTCTTTTTTCCTTTTTTCATTTTTCTTCTCCCCCCCTTTTTTTCTCCCCCCTCCCTCTCACTTCTTTTTCTTTATCCTTCACTATTTATCATTCTTTGTTTATTCTTGGTCCTCCTCCTGTTCTTAATGGAACATTACATTGTCTGTAGTTGTTAATAGACAACTACTTCTACCCATTATTATTTCAGGTTTTTTTTTAAGTCAGAATATTCACGCCCTCAAGTGTCTCCTGTGTCCGCCATGGGGGGACTAACTTTGGGTGCTTCAACAGGTGCTGTTCTGTGTTCCGCTGGTCCCCATTGGTAAGCAGTGCATGAATGAATAGGAATTTTAATATTAATATTATGTCTGTTCTACTATATATATTTTTGATTTTCTTTCTCTGTTATTAAATATTACAAATTATTTGTGATTATGTAACTATGAGATTGTACTTACCTTATAGATGGGAAAGATTGACTCCTCCTGAGGAAGCGACTGTAGTTGCGAAACATGTAGAGGATCACGTCAAGACATAAATCTCAGCTCCCCAAATTACCAATGGGGTTTACTCCTTTGGAACCATCTGTTTTCACTATGCACAGTTGTAATTAACTTGAATCAAAAGGGGCTGGCAACTCGGATGCTCTTGAATAAAAGTCCTTTATTGGTTACATGGGTACACAGGTACAGACTATACACTGATGCATTTTGGCTAAGAAGCCTTCATCAAAGCATAAATTTTGATTTAAAATCTGATATTTATAACAAATTAAGCACTCCAAATGGGGCGGGTGCATCCTGATCAGAAGCAATCAAAGACAATTAAAAACACATGGAGAGAAGAAAGGAAGAAGCACAGAAGGCATATGAAGGACATATCATGAACAAATAAAGCATGTTCAAAGTGGTACAATAAATGTATCAAACAATGTGATTATGTTAGAAAAAGATTTATGTCCATTGTATCATTCAAGCCATATGGTTTTCTAGTATTGAGAGTATGAATCCACCAAACTTCACGTTTAAGCAAAATACGATGAGTGTCACCTCCTCTTGGGGTTTTTTAACCTGTTGAGCACCAAAAAAGGAAAAATTACCATGATGAAATTCTCGGAAATGCTTTGACACATTTAAGATATTTTTAGCATTAATATTTGTAGTGTCATTCACATGTTCCAAGATTCTAACTCTCAAAGGGCGTATAGTACACCCAACGTATTGCAGGCTGCAGGCACTACATTGAATAACATAAATTACCAATTTAGAATTGCAGTTACAGTAATATACTGTTTGATGGTATATGTTTTCTTAGTAGAAAAGAAAAAAACTCAGGTGCTTTTTTTATGTCTATGACACTGCCTGCAGGTATTAAGGCCACACATGTAGGAATCTACAGTGGAGAGCCAGGTCTGTGGTTTATTTGGCTTCTGAAAGCAAAACAGATTGGGTGACAACAAGCTACCCAGACTGGGGGCTCTTCTGCTAGAAAAATGACAACCCCCCTGGATGGCACTATTTAGATCCTTGTCAGCATATAGAATGGGAAGATGTTCTTTGAGAGTCACAACAATTTTGCTGTATTCTAAAGAAAATGTAGTGACAAAATTAACTTTATTTCTATTGAAAACACCGCACTGTTTATGTTTGTTTTCACTACCAATCTGAATCATCTCCACCTGATCTCTGTGAAACGCTATATTTTTACTTCTAGCTATTGTTCGTGTATTGTAGCCCCTTTCTTTGAGTCACATTTGAATCGCTGTACATTCTTGCAAAAAATCCTTGTCTGTAGAGCAGTTCCTCCTGGCCCTGATGAATTCACCAGTAGGCAAAGACTTAATGGTGTGACTGAGGTGACAGCTATCAGCCAGTAAAAGGTAATTCCCTGCACAGGGCTTCCTAAAAGTTCTGGTAGTCACTGTGTTGCTATCTAAATGCCCCATCAAGGTCAAATCCAAAAAGTCTATTTGGGTTCGGTGGTGCACACAGGTGAACTCCAAATTTAGAGAGTTAGTATTAATATATTTCATAAAATCACCAATGGCATCACCCGATCCATGCCATACTACAATCGAGTCATCAATCAAGTTGTAATTAACTGCCTATCAATTTATGTATAATTGTTTTTGGTTATGTCCTTTTCTTAATAAATTGTTATATTTATTATAATCTTTGCCTTATCCATGGGTACCGTGATAGTCCTATTCCCTTTTTATGCCAGGGGCATGTTTGGAGCAGCCCCAGGTATTCCTCTCCAATAGTCAGTTACATATACAATAGATTAAATAGAATACATGTCTACTTTGCAGTCATTCAGATCTGTTTATCTCTTGTTTCTGATTTGCAAAGATCTAATACTGTGTTTTGACATATATTGCCACAGCTGTGTCCCCATAAATGACTGTATTATTATTATAACTGAGGTTAAACCATTATGCTAAAAAGTAATTATTAATGAAGTATTCTCCTCGCCCCCCAAAAAAGTTGTGTGCAAATTGCAAATTGAGGCCAACATCATTTCTAAAATGGTGTCTTTGTGAATTCTATTGAAGATAAATGAAAATCATGGTTAACAAATTGAAAATGCCTAATAAGTTGTAAAGAAAATACCCAAAGAAATCCCCAAGTGAATATGTTAATTTTACTAACACGGCATATGTTTATGCAAACTATGATAAATACTTATTCGGTAACACTGATAAATTTCATAAGCATTTAATTGTGACAACTTTATATCAATCATATTTAAACATTTGGGAATTTAAATATTTAGATTAACATGCAACATTATATCTTCCTTATGTTATCAATCTCAAGAGAACTTGTTAACCAATACGTTTTCACTTTTGCAATAATGCAAATTTTGAGTCAGCATTACATCAAACGTTTTTAAAGTTGCTGTATTTTCTATGCCCTTTATTGAACAATTTAAAATTTGTATCAATACACATTTCATATTTTTTTAACCACCTGAGCTCTGGAGAGGTTTTACCCCCATTATAACCAAGCCATTTTTTGCTGATCAGCACTGTGCTTCTTTAACTGCCAATTGTGTTGTCATGCAACACTGTAGACAAATTAAATTTATACCCTTTTTTCACACTAATCAAGCTTTCTTTTGGTCATATTTGATTACCACTGGGTTTTTTATTTTTTGATAAATAAAATAAAAAAAGACTAAACATTTTGAAATTTTTTTTTTCTACTTTCTGTTATAACACATATTCATAAAATGAAGTTTATCTTACATTTAAGCTAAAATGTATTCTGCTACATGTCTTTGGTAAAAAAAAAAAATATGTAATACGTTTATATTAATTAGTTTGTGCGAAAGTTATAGTGTCTACAAACTAGGGTATATATATATTTGAAAATTGATTATACATTGTATTTATCGGTGTATGACACACACAGGTGTATAACACGCATCTTAATTTTAAGAGGGAAGTTTCAGAAAAAAAATACAATTTTAAATAAAGAACTGTAAAGCAAAATAAGGGTCAGTGCCCATCAATGCAGCCTTCTCAGTGCCCATCTGCAGCCTCACTATTGCTCATTAATAAAGCCTGATCAGTGCCCATCTGCAGCTTCACCATTGCCCATCTGCAGCCTCACAATTGCCCATCTGCAGCCTCGCCATCGCCCATCATTGCAGCCTGATCAGTGCCCATCTGTAGCCTCACCAGTGCCCATCTGCAGCCTTGCCATTGCCTATCAATGCAGCCTTATATATTTCACACTTGTATGGTACATTGTACTGTAAATATGCCTTAGTGTGCAATTTGTAAGAGAAGGCCGTAATGGGGTAGATTTTTGACTGAAAAGATGCATTTTAATAATGTGAGTTGAAAGTGCATTCATTTTTGGTGCACACCGTTTTATTCACTTTTATTAACTTTTGGCTGTTCAGACTAAACCACTAGGTGTAGGTTGTACTGCAGGCTCTTTTGACACCAGCCTGTCAGGCTGCACATGTCATGTCAGAGAGGGCCTTCAACACAGTGGGGTGAATTTGCAACTGAGAAGCTGCATTTTAATACCCTGGGGTAAAGGTGCGCTTCTTTGAGTGTAGAGTGTTTTTGATATTTTGGGGGGGGGGGGAGTTTCAATGGATTCAGTGAGGTGCTGGGTAAATAAAGGAAACTCTTGTCCATAATGTATTTAGTACATTCCTAATGTAAACTTGGTTGTGTTCAGTCCCCATTTTTAAATAGGACTGCCGACAGTCATATTTAAATCTAGAAATCAACATTATAGTATCATTTATTCCAGGGAAAAGCACACCAAATTTTGTGTTGGGAGCATATACCCCAACCAAAATATATGGACAGTTATTGATATCACACAACATTATTAGGTTATTTATTGTTATTTTAGGGTACATAATTGGTGAGGTTGAAAAAAGACACCAGTCCATCCAGTTCAGCCTGTGGTGTGTGTTAAATCACATAACATCATTAGTATTAGGTATCGACCTTCAGTGTCAGAGATAGACTCCCGCAACATAAAGGCCAGAGAGCTCTTGATGTTGAGAAGCACCCCTCCTTTTCTTTAAGGCAGAATGTGCTAAGTATATGTGTGGGAAATCCCTGTGCATGCATTTATGAATGATATGCAGGTGGAAATGGGTTTCCTCTGCACATATACTATCAGCATGTATTACACGCTTCTCACATAGAGAAAAGCACTTGGCTGGGTAGTTAACCCTTGGGCATTTATAGATATAATTTTGAATCCCATGGTACAAGAAAAGCAGGAATATAAATCAAGTCACCCTTCCCCAAGTGCTGGGGGTGGAGGTTGGTGTGATGACTCTATGTTGAAGGGGAGTCCAAATGTCACAAACAACCATGGGTTCAATTCTAATAAATAACTCTGGATCCAAGGCTGGTGTTGAGCAAAGGGATAAATGGTTATAGGAAAGCCTGAACATCTCCCAGACAAACTGGGAAGCAAAGTGATAAAATTATAGTGAACTTAAAAGTTAGTAAAAAGAGGGTCCTGGTAGAGGACCAAGGACAGTACTCACAGCTTTCACAAACCAGAGAAGGCGCAAGATGCAAAATGCTCTAGTGGGCGGGGATCTCAAAGTAACAAGATTCTCAGGTAGTCGCTCATGATCCCCCTGTGTGCTTTTGTTTTGAGATTGATGCTCTGGTACTTTCTGCCACTCTGGGGCCATCCCTCAAGGGTCAGCAGACGCAGACAGAATGTTTCAGCGCAGGTGCAAATGACATCCTTCCTGTCTCCTAGCTTCTCCATGACAAATGGAACTCGTCAGGGTTGCCCCCTATCGCCGCTGCTTTTCATTCTGTGCCTAGAACCCCTGGCCGAGTCTATCCGTGTACATCCAGATATTCGTGGGGTGGTGATGAGACAAGGGGAATATAAATTATCGCTATTTGCAGACGACATACTGTTAACTACCAACAACCCGCTGATATCTCTTCCCTCATTACATAAATTATTGACCTCTTTTAGTGGTATCTCTGGGTATAAAGTCAACAATTCTAAAACTGAAGCCCTTCCTATACACATTCCAGCGCTATTACTATCCCAACTCAAAGAATCATACCCTTATAAATGGTGTAGTACCTCTCCCAAATACTTGGGTATCCTACTTACCCCTTATTACTCCTCCCTTTATAGCACAAACTTCCCTCATCTGATATTGGATATAAATAAGTCTTTGTCGTCCTGGACCAAATATCCCCTGTCCCTATTGGCAGAATTAATGTGTTAAAAATGTCTATCTTGCCCAAGCTGCTTTATTACTTCGAAACTCTCCCAGTAGCTGTACCTGCCTCACAACTAAAAACGCTTCAAAGGTCCTTTTTATGATTCATATGGAATGGCGGTGCTCACCGCATAGCTAGCTCCATGATGTTCTCCATTAGGTCCAGAGGAGGCTTGGGAGCCCCGGATATCACTAAATATTATCATGCAACACACTTAAGGGCCATCACCTCTTGGACTTCCTTACATGCACCTAACCAATGGCCTGCCATTAAGAAGGGGGTACTTTATCTGGTTCACCCGAGCTCCTTGGTTTGGGGCGCCCCTCTGTTTTAGATCCTATTTATAAACGTCAGTGTACTGGTCCAATGGCACTAACTTTAACCATTTGGCGTAGTTGCCTCAAATGTTATCCTCTCATGTCCCCCTGTTCTCCTCTTATAAATGTATTAGTTAACCCTCTTATTCAGGTTAGTATGTCCCTGGGCAGGATCTTTCCATGGATAAATGTTCATCTCTTCCAGCTGCGGAATCTAGTTCATCCCATAACGAGGAAGCTATATTCCTTTGACGCTTTAAGAGAGAAATTTGATTTACCACCACATTTCTTCCACTTTTACTTACAGGTTAGACATTTCTTTCATTCTAAATCGCCATCCCTGACCCTAGATAAACCATTTACTTTTGAGCACTTGTGTGCCCAGGGCCCCAATCAACTACACTTGATCTCTTGTATCTATCGTATCCTCCATGAGCGGACTCCAATTACGGAAACATTACACCATTATATGCGCAAGTGGTCTCAGTTGGTAGGCCGCCCTGTCACAATACAAAATGTGGGATAGAATCTGGTCCTCTACCTTTAAATCTTCTAAATGTGTCACTCAGAGGGAGACAACCATTAAGATTCTCATGTTCTGGTACAGAACTCCCGATGTTATTCACAAGTATGATCCTTCAGTTTCACAGCTCTGTCGGCGGTGTGGATCTGATATAAGCTCACTATTCCATATCTTCTTGCAATGTTCCTTTATACAACCTTTTTGGAATGATGTACATTTACTTATACATAAGATGACTGGGGTGTCTCTTCCCTTGGATCCTTTGAACTATCTTTTGGGTCTTCCCCCCTCGGGGGTACCAAAAAAGACAAACAAACTGATATCCTATATATTGCTAGCCGCCAGGAGGATTATCCCACTATTCTGGTTATCTAATACACCTCCCCCATGGTCCAGGTTTCTGCACTTAGTGGCTGAGATTCGGACAATGGAGTTTTTGACGGCTTCGGTACATGACTGCACCCCCCAATTTAATAAAATATGGGAACCATGGGATCTTTCGGAACTCGGGACCCCCATACTACCAAATATGCCCTAATCCTAACCTAATTTAATTCTACGTTGCCTGTGTATATACTCTGAACTGATCGCAGGATTCTAGGTATTCTTCCATAGTGCGTTTATCGCATACATCATAAAGATTTGATTAAATGCATATATGTGCCTTGTTTCTGTGAACACTCTTTTATCACTTATATTTGTTTTGTTTTTTTTCCATTTTGTTTCCTCTTTTCATTATGTTTGTTTATAATACACTTATGTTGATAGTGCACTGTACATCTTGATACAATTTTGTACTTATTCTTCGATACTTCAATAAAAATACAATTTAAAAAAAAAAAAAGGGTCTTGGAATCATGAAGTATGTGAAATATCTTTTCCATTAACATGATATTGTCTACACTTGAGATCACCTGCGAAAAGGGTACCACCGTCCCTTCCCAATGTAAGGCAATTGCCCATCGCATAGCCACACAGATGGTATGAACCAGTCTCACAAAATGACTAGGAAGGATGTTAGTGAATAAGAGACGATTCTCATTCATCAGAGTAACTTGTTTGCACACCAATATATTCACTAAAGGGAACACCTCTTGCCATGTGGAAGTTATTCTCTCACAATCCTAAAAATACAAGAAAGAAAAGAGCCTGGAAGGGGACAACCACAGAAACAAGAGGGGGAAATCTGCTGGTAGATACTGTGCAAGTGTAATTGGGTATAGTACCACCAAGTGAAAATTTTTAAGGCAGTCTCACGAATAATTATAGATTTAATGCATTTACTCATGTTGTTCCACATGGACTCCTGCTTTGTGAACTGTACCCCCAATTCATCTTCCCAGTGGGACATATATGCCAATTAATATGAGTTATCTGCGGAGATGATATCATGATGTAAAGTCGAGATAAGTCCCTTACTTCTAAGCGGGACAGCTTTCAGAGTTTGAAGTTGGGAGAAAGAAATAAAAGCTGCCCCTCAAGAAAATTAGATTAATTCGCCATATCATGATCCCTCCATCATTGAAAATCATTGACGTGACAAAAAGCAATTTTAAATCTGGGATCTCCTAAAAAAGAGGTTCAGGGTGAGATCCTAGTGAGCAAGGATAGTTCAAGTTCATATAGGTCCCGAAGTTTAAGAGACTGGGCTAATAAAGTGTTATAGGTAGAAATATCTTTACAGGATATACTGTGTACACAACTATTAGGCAAGTTGTATTTTTGTGGATTCATTTCATTATTGAACAACTACAGTGCTCTTGGTCAATTCAAAATATTAACAAACCTCAAACCTGAATACTTAAGAAAGTAAAAGTGAGGTTTTGGTTTTGTAAGGCCCCTTTCACACTGGGGCGGTGGGGGCGTTGGCGGTAAAACAGCGCTATTTTTAGCGCTATTGTACCGTCGTTTTTGCGGCTGTATTCGGCCGCTAGCGGTGCGGTTTTAACCCCCGCTGGCGGCCGAAAAGGGTTAAACCTGCTCGTACAGCGTGGCTATAGCCGCGGTATTACCGCGGTATAGCCGCGCTGTCCCATTGATTTCAATGGGCAGGAGCGGTTTAGGAGCGGTGAACACACCGCTCCTTCACCGCTCCAAAGATGCGGCTCGCAGGACTTTTTTTACCGTCCTGCCAGCGCACCGCTTCAGTGTGAAAGCCCTCGGGCTTTCACACTGAACAAACAGCGGAGGCTGTTTATGGGCGATTTGCAGGCGGTATTTTTAGCGCAATAACACCTGCAAACCCCCCCCAGTGTGAAAGGGGCCTTAGAGAATATCTTTGTGTGCACAATTATTGGGCAATTATTAGTGTGCATAATTATTATGCAACTAAATAAAAAAACAAACATTTTCTCATCTCACTTGCTTATTTTCATCTGTTATAGTGAGAATAATAAATAAATAACTCAAAATTTACAAATATACATTTCTGACATTTCAAAAAAATAAAAAAAAATCAGTAACCAATAACCACCCTTTTTTTAATAACAGTCATGAGTCTTCTATTCATGGAGTCTATTAGTTTATTAATCTGTTGACGATCAACTTTTTGTGCAGCAGCAACCACAGCCTCCCAGACACTGTTCAGAGAGGTGTCCTGTTTTCCTTCACTGTAAATCACCTATTTAAGAAGGGCCCACAAGTTCTCAATAGGGTTTAAGTCAGGTGAGGAAGAGGGCCATGTCATTATTCTTTCATCTTTAAGGCCATTACTGGCTAGCCAAGCAGTAAACTAGTTTGATGCATGTGATGGAGCATTGTCCTGAATAAATATCATGGTCTTTTTGAAAGATACAGACTTTTTCCTGTACCACTGCTTGAAGAAAGTGTCTTCTTAAAACTGTCAGTAGGCTTGGGAGTTGATTTTGAGTCCATCTTCAACCAGAAAAAGATCTTTAATAATACCAGCCCATACCAGTACCCCACCTCCACCTTGCTGGTGTCTGAGTTGAAGTGAAACTCTGTGCCCAAAACTATTCCAGTCACAGGCCCATCCCTCTGGTCTGTCAAGAGTCACTCTCATCTCATCAGTCCATAAAACCTTAAAAAAAATCTGTCTTCAGATATTTCTTGGCCCAGTCTTGACATTTCAACTTATGTGTCTTGTTCAGTAGTGGTCAGGTTTCAGTCTTCCCTACCTTGGCCATGTCTCTGAGCACTGAACACCTTGTACTTCTGGGCACTCAAGGTAGGTTGCAGTTCTGGAATATGACAGCACTGGAGGATAACGGGCTTCTGGTAGCTTTATATTTGATTCTTCTCAAATCTTTAGCAGTTAATTTGCATCTTTTGTCTCAACATGTTTCTTGCAACCCTGTTGACTATTTGCAACAAAACATTTGCTGGTTCTGTGATCACACCTAAATATATTAGCGATTTCAATAGTGCTGCATGCCTCTGAAAGACTTATTTACTTATCTTACATTTTTTTAATTTTCAGAGTCAATTAAATAAGATAAAATAAAGAAGTTGCCTAATAATTATGCACACCTTGATATAGGGTGTTGATCTCCTTAGGCCACACCCTCCCTCATTTCACAAATAAACATCACCTGATATGCTTAAATCCAATAAACATTCATGTTTATACAGCTTGGACTTGAACAATATGCATAAAAATAATGATTTGGTCAAAATACTCACTTGCCAATAATTGTGCACACAGTTTAGAAGTAGACCATAATAATCCAGGTAAAAAATAGGGCGTTATGGAGGTCTGTTCAAATTTAAGCCAAGGAACCTTGGAGTTTTTAATATTCCATTGAGCTAACTGAGTCTAAATATAAGGTAAACAAACCAGATTTGAGGAAGACCCAGGCCTACCTGCTTATGAGACCGGTACCAAACAACTTTATTGAGATCCAATTAGAGTTTAAAGAGGATGGGCATTTTTAATAGCCATAACTCTACCTAAAAAGGAAAGATGGAAAGAGAACCAGGTTCTCTGGCAACTGTCTCAAGCAACTGTCTAGTTTTTAGACTGGGGTGGAGGGTAGTTAAAAGCAAACAGAGTTTAAAATGTTTAAAAGGTAATAGGGATTGCAATAACCAAAACTAAACTTGAGTGGAGGACTGAATAACGCTTTTTTAAACATAGGAAGTGATGAAAGCTCCCCAAGGCACATTGCATTTCTATTAGTGATGATGATTATAAGCCCATTCAGCTTTTTTTTTTTTTTACTGTGTTCCCATTCTGGGGATTTTCCTTACCTCCTTTTTTGCCATAGAAACAGGAAATGAAGAACTTTCAAATGTTAACAAAGACAGCAATGCAAACCTCACAAGAGTTCCAACCCTTTCCAAACTATGTAAAAAGTTCTGGCCAAGTATCTCTTTAATATAAGTTTATTGACAGCTTATTATTTGAATGATTTAATAAAATATATACAAAATATCTAAATGATGTCATTTTATGAACATTGTCTTCAGTGAAACATAATAGATGAACAGAGCGAACTGTTACAAGGCTTCTTCGTGACCATGGTGTTCTGTGGTTACATAATGATATAACACCAACTTTGCACAGTCAGTAGAGAATAGATCTAGGGTTCTTCACTTTGGACAATTCCTCGGCATTAGCACAATGAATACATCAAATATATGAACAGTGACTTAATCCTTGTAAGTAGAAATACTAGAAATCCTGCAAGCTCTGCGGAGGATGTCAAAACCTGCTGATATCTAACAGAGTCAGCTCCAAGTTTGTATATCCCAGTCCACTCTACCTTTCCATCAGCTAGTGCATATGGAAATAGAAAACTAGCTCTCTAATTAATCAAAGTCAGATCTGCCTGAACGCCTGGAGTTGCTGCTGATCCTCGTACCAGCTTCTCTCATGTTCTCTCTCTCTGTTTTTACCTTGAAAACTTCTGCTCTGAGCTGGGAATGCCTGAAGGGTTTGCACGGTAAGTCAATGTGAAATTATCTCAGCAGGAAGAAGTTGCTTTTCAGCTTAAATGATTTAAGGCAGCAATTTTTCACACTCTAAAACTCTGACAAACGCACAGATTGCCTCTCATGTTTGACTTCAAAATATTCAAAGAAAAGCTATTTTTATTAAAAAACACTCTAGAGAAAATTGTATGTCACTTGTTCTCTGATATAACTTTATTTCTCCTGACAGTGACAATTTGCACCTCAATAAATTCTTTTATTTTTTTCTCCAAAGCTAATTTGGCTTAATATTAGTTTTTATACATACTCATATCAACTTGTCTCCATGAAATGTTTAAGGGTGTCAGGTATATGCTCCTCATTGTCAGTCTTTGTGCTTGTGTGTTCACAGGCATAAGCTGATTAGAAAATATGGTTAGTCACTTCAAGTGCTTTCACTTAATACTAGTCAAAAAATAATAAACTCTTAACACTTGTTGCTGTTTTATAACCTAAATGTTTTAAATGTTTTATTATATGTTCAAGGTATTTGAGCTCAACTTTTAGTAGATTTCAAATAATAAAAAAAATACTCAGTATCATAGTATATGAATTCATGTTGGCATATGAAGACACAGTACTTTTGAATGAAATGTTACATTTTAAAAAAGCTAAATGTAGCCAAACATCACATAGAATCTGTGCTACATACAAGGCATTATATGAAAAAGTGGCCAGTGTCTCTGCATTATTATGTGTCTCCATTATGACAGGCTTTTTCAAGTCTGTATCAATTTATGAGATTATAAATGCATGTTTTAACACCTAAGTAACAATTTTGTCTTTTGTAGTTTACTGATTCCAGTTGTCCTAGTTGTATCTGTTGCTATAGGTGTATTTATGATCCTGTCATCTAACAAGCATACTATGTGAAAATAATGGTACAGACATACACGTTCACCTTTGGGTAATTTGCATTTTTGTGTTTCCAGGGATCAGAGGGAAAGTTCTGCAGGCATCTGCTATCTCTGGTGAAAACAATGAAGTTTGTCCCTGAAAATTCATGTCAGCTGTTTTTTATTTTTGCCTGGGCACTTTCTGCCAGAAGATAATGGGCAAGGCCTAGGGACATATGTTTATTCCCTGAAAAATGTTTTATGTCTGTAGATGTCTGAACACATTTTTTGACCCTCATATTTAGTCCATGCAAGGATAGGCAGCAGCTTCACCTATCCTCAGTGTCACATACTTACCTTTCCACTCTCCTATCGCTTCTCTCAGCCATCAGGTGTAAATAGAGAATGCCCTTTGTATGCTCTATTCTGCAACCTGGCATATACAAATGCCTAATGAGTCTCCCCCACTCCATATGACAGCACTGGCAATCAACAAACACTAGTGCTGTCATATAAGTAGAAGAGAAGTAACTCACTTACTTCCCCATACCAAGAAGTATGAGTTATTTCTTTATGCTCACAGCAGGGGATTGAGTGGAATTATGTTAAAGTCACTTTGTGGTGAGGTTAGGTGGAATACAATTTTTGTATTGCTTATAAAGCCTAATTTTACCTGAGGATCCCCCCAGGTTTATTTTTCCATGTATGTCAGTTTGTGTCAATCTATCACATGGTGGTACACATCTGTTGTGAGGTAAGGTTTATGTAAAATTTCTATTGACAAATAAATTTAATCATATATATGTTTAATTAGAGTATCATTAGCATGAGTGTGATCTATCTATCTTCCATCACTTTGACTATTTCTGGTTGAAAGCCATTAGAGGTCTAAACAATGGTAACAAAGCATAATTGAAAGTACCCAATCCTTCTAAAACTAATCTAATTTATTAATCTAACTTATTTATGACTGTCAATCAATAAGAATTGCCTAATGCTAGTATATGAAAGCTAATATATGGACACAGGATGAGGGTAGAAGGATGAACATTAGGAGTTACTGGGACCTTACACAATACGGTCAAGAAACTGGATACCTACATCATTGTACATATTTAACTTTTTTATATGTCTGGTTTGTTTAAGTTTTTGTTTTGTATAATGAATTATAGAATGCTTATAGTGTTATTAAACCCCAAAACAAAAACATAACAAATTACAGATTACAAATTCTTAAATGTAATGTCTACTTAAGATCTCTTTGTTTAGGCTTTTTCCCTTTTTTTTCACTGGATGATACAGCGATAAGATACTTTCTGTTAGACATGTGCATTCGTTTTCGTCCGAATGCATTTTCGTCCGAATTTCAGGTATTTTCGTTATCGTTTTAACAAACGATAATGAACGTGCTTTAAACAAATGCTTTATTTTCGTTTTTGTTGCTACAACAGTTCGATATAGATAGGAGATTCGACATGATGATGACAATAACAATCTGTGTCCATCAAACCTGTGGTCGAATGTGCCTAACCTTAACTCTATTAGTCCAAGATAATAGAGAGAAAAGATTCGACATAGAGAGAAAAGATTCGACATAGGGGAGAAAAGATTCGACGTAGGGGAGAAAAGATAAATAAAAATAATGATGATGATGAATGTTATTGGCTGATTGTAACCAAAGAGGAGGAGCAGTAAAATAGCTAGAACTAAGTACACACGTACTTTGGCTTATGGTGTCTGTTGAAAGTTCTAAGAAGTTTCGACGGAGCAGGTAAACTATATAGCGTCGTACAGTTTAGCTGCTCCGTCAAATCTTCTTTGAACATTCGACAATGCCTTCAATGACAGAGCCTTCAATGACAGATTCAACCGTAATTTGGATTTTCGGACGAATGCAATTTTTAACAAAAAATTAAATAAATAAAAACGAATTTCGGGAGTAACTAAATAAATGTATTTTTCTGACGAAAACGAAATTCTGAAACAAAATATTTCAGTGTGCACATGTCTACTTTCTGTGTTAGGGTGGTTTAGCTTTGGATGGAGAAGCAATTGAGTTACCTTTGGACAGCATAATTATCAATCTGGGGTGAGAGTAGTGTTAGATGCATTAGCAGATTTAGATGGACTTGGCTAACAAATTGAAGTAGAACACGTTTTAAACAATTAGGACAAGTGTTGGAATAAAGGTTTTACATAAATTAATAAAAGCTGACCATTGTGAGCACCCTTGTCAATGCTACATGGTTTGTCTCATACCAGTATATTCAGAGGCTTGTTGAACATTCATATATTTATATATATATTTAAGTTACTTTAGTGAACACACTTTTGACATTCTACCTCTTTCAATACAAACTTGCCTTCATATCATGGAGATTTAAAGTTTTACATGTGCTGTACCACCAATAAGCTGCCAAATAAGCTTCTGACAAGACCTGTGCAGATAATCAAACTGGAAGAAATACCATTAAAGGTCCGGTTGACTTCTAGTCCATATACATTTTTCTATCTCAAGAAATGGTGAAAGGGGAAGTTTTTAGACTATCAAAATCTGTTGTCTACTCTTTCGATTGTCTGCTTGACCCTAACTGGAATAAAATGGTATCTGGACCTTTCAGCAGTGGTATTTCATTTCTCATTTCTGTAACATTTCATTGCAAGCCAGGGAAGCCGTGGAGATCCTTTGGGGTTTAGAAGTCACCTGCCTGGGAACTGGATCATCCATATCTACATCTACAACAGTGGTCTGGGGCCCGGGGGCCATAAATGGCCCCTTTATTGCTTTTATCCAGCCCTTGGGGTACTATTTCATTCACTGACACCAACAATGAGGCATATGTCCTTCCAATGACACTAATGAAGGGGCACAATTCCTTCCAATGACACCAGCAATGGGGCACAATACTTCCCACTAACACTAACGATGGGGCGCTATTCTATCCACTGACACCAATGAAGGGGCACAATTCCTCCTAATGACGGCAATGATGGGGCACTATTCCTACCACTGACACCAATGATGAGGCATTATTTACTCCCACTGACACCAGGACATTTTCTACTCCCACTGGCCTCAGTCCAGCCCCCACAAAGTCTGAAGGATGGTATACTGAGCCTTTGTTTAGAAAGTTTGCGACCACTGATCTACATCATTACACTAAAATAGCTTTAAAATAATTAATAGAATTATCACTAAGAGAACATCACTGGCCCAGTGCTATTTTTCCACTTTCCTTAAAGTGTCACTACACCCACATCATAAAAAACTATCAGTAAATGTTGCATTACATGGTGTTCAGACTCACTACGAGATTCATTTCCTGTATTCTTAAAAAAAAACTAATTGATCCTGCTGTTCTCTGTCTCCCCCTTCTGTCCAAGTGTCATGGTTATGCAATAGAGTTTTTCTGTCAGCTTACCTCTCACCATGTGTTCATTTCTAGAGACCAGCCACTCTCACCTGACTGCTTTTATAATATGTCCTCTAAGCATGGCTCCACCCCAGCTCCTATCAGGGAACTCAATATTAACCTTTGCACTGCAGGCCAGCCCTGCTGATCAACATTGTGTGTTTAGCTCCCTGTTTCCTGCTTGCCGTGTGCTCTACGTTTGTCTCTGTTACCGACCTTGGCATGTTCTTGGCTATTCCTGTCTGCTCGTGACCCTGAGCTTTTGGTGTGCCCCTGAACCTTTGGTGTGTACTCTGTTGCCCTTGTCTGCTAGTCACCCCGACCTTGGCTTATTCCCTTACTATACCTATCCTCCTGTTGCCTACTGTGGGTGTGAGCTAGGGGACCCTGGGGGTCATGGCCTGGAGCCAGTTGCAGCCCAGTCCATCCTCACCACTCTGGTGAACACATGCTGGCTCTTTGACTCCACGCCCTAGGGAATCTTACACTCTAACCCCGGTGGTATCCTTTTTGGTGTTCCAGCGGCCCTGCCTTCCTTTACCACCCAGACTCCCATCCACAGCAGTCAGCCATAGGGTCCACTACCTTGCGGTGCACTCCTGATTCCAACGGTGTGCATCTGTCACTTGGACTCAGGTGGCCTGACAGTTTGATCAGCCATGGACCCGGCAGACGTGCCACTTCCTGCAGCCGATCCATTGCAGGGCATAGTTAGCAGACTCGAGACCCAGGAATCTAATCAGACTCAGGTGATGCGATTCCTTCAAGATATGGCTTCCTGCTTCGAGCAGCTTCAGGTCTCCTTGGGAACCCCGAACCTGCAGGGTACAATCAGCGGTTGCACCTATTGCACTAGTTGCAGTCACGCATTCATTATTACTGCCAGCTCCGTCCCGTTTTCAATGCACCATTAATTTTGAGCTCCAGCCTCAAAACTTTCTGTCTGATTGGGCTAAGGTAGCCTATATCATTTCCCTTGTCTCTGGTGAAGCTTTAGCCTAGGCTGCCCCCCTGTGGGAAAAGAATGATCCGGTGGTTTCCAGCCTGTCAGATTTCTTGAAGCTCTTTCGTAACATCTTCGAGGAGCCAGCTCGGGTTTCTTCAGCGGCTAGTGCCCTTTTACGCCTTCGCCAAGAATCTTGTTCAGTGGGACAATATGCGTTCAGTTCCGTATCCTCACAGCTGAATTAAGCTGGAACAATGAGGCCCTGTTTGCAACCTTTTTACATGGCCTCTCTGACAATGTAATTTTACTTTTTTCTTGTGCAAACAGACTGACATTAGTTTCCAGGAGAGATCCCTAGAAAAAAGACGCCAGCACTCCCTGGGCCCTAGTCAGCCTAAACTCCTCTCCCCGGTGCCCTGTGGAGCATCCTCTGCCTGCTGAGGAACCTATGCAGCTGGACCGGACCAGACTAACCCCCGAAGAACATGCTAGGTGCAGAACTCTGGGTTTGTGTCTTTATTGTGGGGGCAAGGGTAATTTTCGTGACTCCTGTTCGTGACTCCGGTTCACTGTCCGGGAAACGCTTGGGTCTAATACTTTTAGAAGGTGGACTATTGGACCAAGAAACATCACCTTCTCGTGTTCCTCCATGTAGGCCCTTATCCCCAATCGGTCCTAGCATATATGGACTGGAGATCTGCTTCTTCTATGAAGCTTACCCCCATTGTATTGGGCCTTCCTTGGCTACAGCTCCACTCTCCACATGTGGACTGGGTCTCTGGGCAGATCCTGGATTGGGGTCCTTCGTGTTTCTTGTTCTGTCTTCTCAAGGTGGCCCCCAAGGAGAGACTTCCCATTGTTACCACATCCGTATCTTCTGATCTTCCCATAGCATACAGCGATTACCCGGATGTGTTCTGTAACAAGTCTGCTGAGGAGCTTCCTCCCCACAGGTCTTTTGACTGTGCTATTGACCTCTTCCCTGGAGCAACTCTGCCCAGGGGTCGTACCTACCCTCTGTCCATTCCTGAGACCCAGGCCATGTCTGAGTATGTCGCCGAGAATCTGGAGAGAGGTTTCATCCGTAAATCACCATCGCCTGCAGGAGCAGGGTTCTTTTTCATTGCCAAAAAGGATGGTACCCTGAGCCCCTGCATCGACTATCGAGGTTTAAACGCAGTGGCTATCAAAACTGATACTCCTTACCTCAATATCTTGAAGGGGGCTTCCATTTTCACCAAGTTGGATCTCAGAGGTGCATACAATCTCATTCGAATATGGGAAGGTGACGAAGGGAAGACTACGTTTAACACTAGGAACGGGCATTACGAATACCTGGTTATGCCTTTTGGTTTGTGTAATGCTCCAGCTGTGTTTCAGAACTTTGTCAATTAAATCTTCAGGGATTTACTGTACCAGTTTATTGTCATCTATCTGGATGACATTCTCATCTTTTCTGAAAATCTGCTTGCTCATAGAAACCATGTCCGCACCATACTTCAGCTCCTTAGAGAGAATAATCTCTATGCCAAGCTGGAGAAATGTTCCTTTGAATGTTCTGAGGTCCTGTTTCTGGGATGTTTTGTTTCTAGTTTGGGTCTTCGTATGGATCCCTGAATGGTCTCGGCCATTACCAACTTGCCCCTTCCTGCTAGCCTCAAGGCCACACAGTACTTTCTTGGCTTCACAAATTATTATAGGCAGTTCATAAGGAATTACTTTTCCATTGCCGCGCCTATTATCGCTTTGACCAAGAAGGGTGTGAATGCCAAAGATTGGCCTCCTGAGGCTGTCTCTACGTTTCACGATCTGAAACAGGCCTTTGTTTCTGGACCTCTCTTGAGGAGACCAAATCCTGGGGACCTATTTTTTATCGAAGTAGACGCTTCTTCGATGAGGTTGGGAGCCATGCTTCTTCAGTTATTTGAGAAGAGACGTCAACCATGAGCGTTCTTCTCCAAAAAAATCTCCCAGGCAGAGAGAAATTATGCCATTGGTGATCGGGAACGGCTCACAATTCAATTGGCATTGGAGGAGGGGCGTCATCTCTTGGAGGGTTCCCCTCACTCCGTAACGATCTTTACTGATCACAAGAATCTACAATACCTACAAAATGCTAAACGTCTGAACCGTCTGAACCCCAGACAGGCCAGGTGGAGTCTCTTCTTTTCCCATTTTAAATTCACGATTACGTACAAACCTGGTTCCTGCAACGGTCAGGCTGACGCGCTCTCTAAGTCATTTGACACTTTGACACTTTGGATGGAGAGTCTTCCTCTGATCATTCTGACCTCATGCATTGTTGCCCAATCTACCACCCTGGAATCAAAAATTCCTCCTGGCAAGACCTTTGTTCCCACTGAGCTAAGAGCTAAGATCCTTCGTTGGGGACATGATTCCAAGGTGGCAGGTCATGATGGGTTCCTTTGATCCTTCCTGCTCATCAGTCGTCACTACTGGTGGCCTGTTCGGATGTTAAGGATTACGTTAAGCCTTGTCATGTCTGTGCTCAGTCTAAATCCTCCAAACAAGTCCCCTGCTGGTCTTTTCATTTCCTTGCGCATTCCTAAGGAGCCCTGGTCTCACATTGCCATGGATTTTATCACCGATCTTCCACTGTCGAAGAATAATATGGTCATTTGGGTGGTAATCGATCGGTTCTCCAAGATGGCTAATTTTGTTCCTCTTCCTGTCTCCTTTCTGCCCCTGCCTTGGTTCCCATTTTTGTACGAGAGATTTTCCGCCTTCATGGTGTTCCTTCCCATGTCGTTTTGGACAGGGGTGTTCAGTTTACTTCTCGTTTTTGGAGAGCCTTTTGCAAATCCCTCAACACTACCTTGGATTTTACCTCTTACCCCTAATCCAATGGCCATACTGAGAGGGTTAATCAGAAGTTGGGGTCTTTCTCCGTACCTTGTTCTTGGCTCATCGTGATGATTGGGCATCACTACTCCCATGGGCAGAGTTCTCCCACAATAATCATGTCAACGTCAGTTCTCAGAAAACTCCCTTTGTCACTGTTTATGGAAGACATCCTCTTCCTTTGACCTATTCTTCCGACATTCCAGCTTTGGCTACTGTTCAGGAATGATTCAATCCCATGTGGGTTGACATTCATGATTCCCTCCAGAAAGCCGCCAACAAATTGAAGAGTTTTGCTGACCGTCGCAGGCGTAAGCCGCCTTCTCTTCAGCCAGGAGACAAAGTCTGGCTCTCCACCAGGAACATCAGACTCCGGATTCCTACTCTCAAATTTGCCCCAAGATTCATTGGTCCATACACCATAACTTCTAAACTGAATCCGGTTTGTTTCAAGCTCCCGATTCCCAAAAGCCTCAAAATCTCTAACTCCTTCCATGTTGCCCTTCTGAAGCCTTTAGTCCTCAATAAGTTCTCTTGTCCTGTCTCTACCGCAGCGCCAGTCTCTGAGGATAACCAGGAGTACGAGGTTAGCCAAATTTTGGATTCCTGGCTCTGTAGAGGCATTCTTCAGTACCTTGTGCATTGGAAAGGGTTTGGTCCTGAGGAGAGGTTGTGGATCACGGCTTCTGAGGTCTTTGCACCTCGTCTGTTGAGGAAGTTTCATTTGAGGTTTCTCTCTAAACCTGGTCCCAGGCGGGGAAGGGGGAGGCCTCGTAAGAGGGGGGTACTGTCATGGTTATGCAATAGAGTTTTTCTGTCAGCTTACCTCTCACCATGTGTTCATCTCTAGAGACCAGCCACTCTAACCTGACTGCTTTTACAATCTCTCCTCTAAACATGGCTCCACCCCAGCTCCCATCAGGGAACTCTATATTAACCTTTGCACTGCAGGCCAGCCCTGCTGATCAACATTGTGTGTTTGGCTTCCTGTTTCCTGCTTGCCGTGTGCTCTACGTTTGTCTCTGTTACCGACCTTGGCGTGTTCTCGACTATTCCTGTCTGCTCATGACCCTGACATTTTGGCGTGTCCCCGACTATCCCTGTTTGCCTGTGACCCCGAACCTTTGGCGTGTACTCTGTTGTCTCTGTTTGCTAGTCTCCCCGACCTTGGCTTATTCCCTTACTATCCCTATCCTTCTGTTGCCTACTGTGGGACCCTGGGGGTCACGACCTGGAGCCAGTTGCAGCCCAGTCCATCCTCACCACTAGAGGCTCTGGTGAACACCTGCTGGCTCTTAGACTCCGTGCCCTAGGGAATCCTACGCTCTAACCCCGGTGGGACCAATGTTGGTGTTCCAGCAGCCCTGCCTTTCTTTACCACACCCACTCCCATCCACAGAAGTCAGCCGTAGGGTCCACTACCTTGCGGTGCACTCCTGATCCCAACGGTGTGCATGTCACCTGGTCTCAGGTGGCCTGACACCAAGTCCCCAATGCAGCTAGGGATTTCTCAGAGCAGTGTTGGCAGCTCTGTGCATGCTCAGTTTTCAGTGAGTTTCTATGCTGAGCATTTCCTCCTCATATCTCTCCAGCCCATGTGAGTATAGACTCACACATGTGGGCATGTACACAGTAGTAAATGACAGCCAGCTCCCTCCCACCTCATCCATGTCCACTGACCAGCTAAACACAATCGGGGCAGGGCAGGATATTACACCTAGATTGATGGCAGCTTTTAAACCTGTGACTGGCAGAAATCCGATCACACCATGTTTTTGACAAAAATAACTATAATTTTATTTCAAATATATATTTGTATGCCAATTTAAAACAATGTATTGATATTAATTATTTATTTTTTACTCTATATTCCACAGGCTATTTTTTTCATTTTGAATATGTGCCCAGCAGCAGAGGACTAGAAGCTCCTCCTGCTTATGTTTCCTTGCAGACAGGCTAGGAAAGAGCTGGGTCATGTGACAGCTGAATGAGCTCAATTAGGAATAAAAGTACTTTATTTATGTTTTTTTTTATTAAATTAACTACAGTGCCAGGGGGTGTGTGTGGCCAGCAGCAGCTTGTTAACTGAGCTCTGGCTCAACAAGATGCCTTGGTGGCACACAGCAACAGGCAGCAGCTTAATTTCCTTCCCAACACCCTCTACTTCACCTGGGAAGTGGCAGTAAGAGGATGGGGAAATGTAAAGGCAGAGAAGGGCCCAGCAAGCTGACGGATTTCTCTGGTACAGCGGAAACCAAAATGGTGCTGGCGCTTCGTAGACGGCACACAGACTGTCATGAGAGGGTTTACCCATTGGTGACGCTATCGGCCTCTTGGATCGCAGTACCAGTGTCCACCAGCGGGTGTCTTCCAACACCTGGGACCTGCAGTAAGAGGTCTCTCCTGCTGGTGGCACTGTTGCATCCTTGGGCCGTAGTACCGGTGTCCACCAGCGGGTGCACTCCAGCAGTGTGGAGCAAACAGCACCCTCTGCGCTCAGGTGTGACTTGAAGTCAATTATAGTCAGTCCTATAAATACCCGGCAAGCCCTCATATGCTTGCCTTGGTATCTTTCTTCCTTGTGACCTGACCTGTTATCCTGTATCCTGTAAACCTGTATCTGAGCCTGCTCCTGAGCCTGTATCCGATCCCATCCTGATTCCGTCCCTCCTGTGTTCCTATTCCTTTGTATCCATATCCCATCCATTATCTCCCTCTCCTATCCTGCCCTTGTTCAGTTGCTGACTCCCTGTGTATGACCCTGGCCTCGCTTACATGTTTGATTTTGGTACTTCCCTTTGGCTGTATATATTATCTGTTGTCTGTGGGTTTCTGTTGGTTGGTTGAGCACTATTTGTATTTGGGGTGTTTGTTTTTTTATATCACTTATCTTAAATAAACATTATTCTTATTTCACTTTACATGCGTTTTGGTTTCCTCTTTGCAGTCCACACAATCTGGTCACACCTGTCCATGTCACAGACACAGAACGGCAGCAACTGCAGCTGCAGCTTCAGGAGGCACACAGATCCACACTGTGGGCAGCATAGACTCAGCTGGAGAGCTCCGCCCTTCTACATCCAACAGCCCAGTAAAATAGAAGAGGCGACTGGAGGCTGAAACGGGGACAGTAAATGGTGGCCAATTTGACCCTGACTTCCTGAGTGATAACAATCAAATTAGAAGACCATTCCTGCCGCAATAATGTCAAGTTCACCTGTGAGTATTCTTACAAAGGATGATAGCGGAACTTTTCCCATCTGTGAGACCCCATGAACTGATCTTTGACAGAGCTCACTGACTACCTAAACCAGCTTTCCTCTCTGAACGGGTTCCAAGAGATGTTATCGCAAAGATTCATTTCTTTCAGGTCAAGCACCAGATCATGTACTTTGCATGTCAATGTAACTCACTTCCTAAACCTTATGTGGGGATTTTCTTGTGTGCTGACCTCTCACAAGCGACTGTTTTGGCACGCAAACATTTAAACACAGTCACAAAAATCCTTCACAACAATATTCCATAAAAATGGAAATTTCCTACCAAACTGTCCATAGAAAGAAACAACAGATTCTATCGTATCTCTACCTTGGAGGTTGGCCTTAACTTGATGAGAAATTAGAGGCGCCTTCCTCAAGAAGAAGACGACATATCAGATTGTCCCATTTAAGCCCTGCTAAATGAGCCAGGGTGTTTCGTACCCATATAATGAGATTCCTGCAAGAAGTCTTGGCTTCTCATATGGCCTTTCACATCATAAGCCTTCTTCTCTGCATGATTATGTGTACAGGTATGTCCTGTACCCTGGGGTTAGTTGATAACCCAATTTTTCCTTTTATTTTTGTATGGGTTTGTACCCTTATGCAAACCAGTATATGTGGCCAACTTGCACTGCGGATTCAGAGCTTCATGACCCATGGCATCTAACTATACCTCCAAAATGGTAGTTAAATTTCTGTCACTAAATGCCAAAGGGCTTAACACCCCTTTTAAATGTAAAGTGCTTTGGAAGGAAGCATTGAACCAGCATCTTATGTGTACAAGAGACACATTTTTCAGCCCTCAAGCCTCTGCGCTATACACATAAAAACTCCCCTCACATATTCCAGGTTAATCATCCAAAGAAAGGGGGACGTGACCTGATGAGGCATGTGAGCAGACCTGCTGCATGGAGCTCCCGCTGATAATCCTGCCTAACATCCTCTCCTCACTACCAATTTCGCCCGTTCTTGCCCCAGAGAGCAGCCTGATACCTCCTGGAGACATCCGGTGCTGTTGGCTGACCGATTGGAGCTAATGATGACCCGGGGTAACCGAATGGAGACCGAGGCCTGGGATTCCCAAGCTGACCAAGATGGCGCCGGCCAGTCTCAGCCTCCTAAAGCACAGCGCGGCCTGGAAAAGAAATCCGAACAGGGGGGTAAGTCCAGCAAACTCCCTAAAAACAAGGAGCAATCCAGGGACATGCTTTATTATGCTCAAAAGCTGGCCGGACGTTCTGATTCCCCTTTGCATGGCTCCCCCCAGCCCTTATACACCTCTGAGCTGACTAACAGGGAGGATACAAGCATGCTAGATGACACAGTGCCATTAGATCTGCAGCAGGATCTCATGTCTGATCCATCTGACTCCCCCACAGAGGACAATGTTCAGCCTTCTCTGAGTGAAATCCTGCATGCTGTGCACAAATGCACTGCTTCAGTTGATGATTTGAAGGAGAAATTTGGAGGCCTGAAAGAAACAGTGTCCCTTATGCGCCAAGATCTGCAAAAGATCAGGGAAAGAACCACAGCAGTGGAGGGTGAGCGACGTGGAGGACCAGTTGCCCCCCCTTCACAGAGATGTCAGGATGGCCACTCAAAATGCTTTTCATGCCCTTAGCAAAACTGACGAAATCGAGAACCGTCTGCGACGCAATAATGTGCGCATAGTGGGACTCCCTGAAAAAGTGGAAGGACGTGACCCCACAACCTTTATTGAAGAATGGCTGCAGGAAGTCTTTGGTAAAGAAGCTTTCTCTCCCATCTACACAGTGGAAAGGGCCCATAGAGTACCCCCACGCCCTCTCCCCCCTGGGAACCCCCCAAGATCAGTGTTGGCCAGGCTCCTGAATTACAAGGACTGGGAGGTGATACTGAGAATGGCCAGGGAAAAAGGCAGCATTAAACACAACGGCACTAAAATCTAATTTTACCCAGATTTCTCCGCCGAAGTACAACGCAGGCGATCAAAATTTGCAGATGTTAAAAAGAGGCTACAAAGGCTGCAATTATCCTATGCAATGATGTACCATTGACGGCCAACGGACAGAACAACTTTTTTTAAAATGCGCAATATGCTGCAGCATGGCTAGATCAAAATGAGCAAGCTCTGCGCCGCCAGGGCCGGGATGATGGAGCCGGATAAACCAGATATGGCAGAAGAAATGCAGGGGAAAGCAGGGCATCCATTCCCCTTTAATGTTTACCAGTCTGAAGAGGAACTTTACTAGTTGCTTACACAGCGAGTGACTACCGCAGAAATGCCGTTATATCTTTTACAACCAGTTATTCTTACTTTAAGCACAGACCCTCATTGGGGTCGCTACCGAGCAGAGTGTGTAGAAGTTGCTTGAAGTCATGGGTTACATGGCTACTGTTCCAAAGCCCTGTTGGCGGTAATATTCAGGACAGATCACATACCCTACAGTCCCAGGACAGTTCTGGACGTGTGCGCCACGGTGTGGCGGCATCCAGGGCCCTCAACACAGTTTGTTTCTACTTTTGTTTTGTTTTTCACTGTTTTGCCGCGCAGTTGCGTGAGAGTATCCACCCTTCACAAACACTGAGCTTCCATTGGGACAATTTTTTATTGAAAAATGCTTTTTGATGCAACACATTCCAATGCTCTTGGGCAACCATATAACCAGAACAGTTCTGACATCCAGAAGAATCTCCTCTCAATGTATTTTTGAATATTTGCAATGGTATCCACACCCATAGTATCATGGAATGTGCACGGAGTGAATGACCCTTTAAAAAGGACCATGATCTCCTCTGGTTTGCGCAAATTCCATCTGGCCATTATTGCCCTTCAGGAGACACATCTCCTGGGGGACAATGTGAGCTGCTTACAGTATGCCTGGGTGGGCAAGTCCTATCATTCCACTCACACTGCTTATTCTCGTGGGGTGAGTGTACTGATACACAAAGCTCTGACATACCAGGAACTGGACTCGCTAGTGGATAGTGCTGGCAGATTTGTATTCATTTACTGTAAGTTGTATACCTTAACATTGAATATAGCCTTTATATATATTCCACCCCCGTTTTCACGGGAGGTGCTGCAACTGTTGCTGATGTACCTGGCGGGCAAACCTGATGTCCCACTGCTGATCATGGGAGATTTTAACTGCTACCTAGACCCTAAACTGGATAGGCATCCCCCAGTCCCTTCTCCTAGGGGTGGCAGGGGTACAGCACTCAGTCGCCTAATTATGGAATTAGGTTGGACCGATTTTTGGCGCATACGTAACCCTAATGTAAAGCAGTTCATGCTTCTCTAAAACTCATGGATCCCTGTCCCGTATAGACCTTAGTATAGGCACCCCTAATTTGCTAGAATATGTTTCTAAGATAGAGTACATCCCTCGGGGAGTATCTGACCATTCACCTGTGGCTGTATGGCTGATTGCCCAACCCCCAACCTCATTACCTAGGGCGCCATGGAAACTCAACAATTTCTGGCTGAAACTGTTTAATTCCCCAGAACGAATTTCCAATCAAATAGAAATATTCTTTAATTCTCATAAACATTTAACAGGTAAAATTCAAACCTGGGAAGCCTTTAAGGCCTACCTCAGGGGAGTGTTTATTGCTGAAATAGCCACGGTCAAAAGAAATTCCTTAGCACTATTTGAGCAGGTTGGGGATCAGGTACGTTAGCTGGAACTTGCCTATGTTACCGACCCTACAGAGTCTGCGAGGGAGGCGTGGATTTCGGCCCAGGATTCACTGGACCGCTTGAGAACCTCCGCCGCAGAACGCAAAAGGTTCTTTAGCAAGCAGGCATTTTATGAAGAAGGGGAAAAAACGAGACGTTTATTGGCAAAAATAGCCAAGTCGCAGCAATTGTCTCCAGCGGTCGGGGCGAATCGCACAGCCGGTGGAAAGGTGGTCAATGGCCCAGATCAAGTTTTATCAGAGCTAACATCCTTCTTCAAGGATCTCTATGGAGTGAGGGATGATTACACAGATAACGAGTTAGAGGCATACCTTTCAGGGATTGAGTTACAACATGCGGCATGCTCCTTTCCTACATGAAAGGCTCCAGGAGAGGATGGTATCCCCATGGAAGTTTTTGCCCAGTATGGCGAGTGGATAATGCCACACCTGCTAGAAGTGTTCAATGACTCGCTTAAAGAAGGCAGTTTACCAATCTCCATGACTAGAGCTAATATAATTTTATTACTGAAACCTGGAAAGGACCCAGTTGACCCAGGCTCATACAGGCCTATTTCACTACTGCAAAGTGATGTTAAAATCCTGGCTAAGGCCCTGGCGCTTAGGGTCAACCAGATCATTGAGTCCATAATACATCCCGATCAGGCTGGGTTTATGCCGCAAAAGTCCACTGCCACCAACCTCAGACGCCTATTTTTTAATCATGCAACTGCAGCCGGATAATGAAGGGAACAGGGCTCTGCTTTCCCTAGACACCAATAAGGCATTTGACAGTGTGGGCTGGAGATACCTATGGGCGGTACTATCAAAGTTTGGGTTTGGAAGTCGCTTTATAGCTTGGGTTAAACTGTTGTATGCCTCCCCGAAGGCAACTATCAGGATGTCAGGTAGGATGTCTCATGCGTTTGCTCTGAGCAGGGGCACAAGGCAGGGATGCCCCCTGTCTCCCCTGCTCTTTGCCATTGCCATTGAGCCACTGGCAGCTGTAGTAAGGGCCAGTCAGGGGATCACGGGCTTTAAATATGGGAACCTCCACGAAAAGATTATGCTGTACGCTGACGACATGATGTTTTTCCTGGGGGACACCACAATGTCTTTGGCGGAAGTGACAAAAATCATTACTGGGTTCGGCCACTTTTCTGGCCTGACAATTAACTGGTCTAAATCAGCTCTGATGTTGCTGGACGAGGGGGGAGTGGTGAATTTGCCAGATTCCTGCTCGGTTCCGGTAACGTCATCATTTAAATATCTAGGCATACAAATTTCACCTAAACTAGCGGAATATTGCCCCTTAAACATACATCCCCTGCTATCCAGATTTAGGGACAAAATTAATACATGGAACAGGCTCAAATTGTCACTGGCGGGCAAGGCAAATTTAATAAAAATGATCCTAATGCCGCAGCTACTCTATTTCTTACACAACTCCCCAGTAGTGATACACTTAAAGATTTTTAGGGTGGTTAACACTCTTTTCCGGAGATTACTGTGGAATAGGGATGAGCCGAACACCCCCCGGTTCAGTTCGCACCAGAACCTGCGAACGGACCAAAAGTTCGCACGAACGTTAGAACCCCATTGACGTCTATGGGACTCGAACGTTCGAAATCAAAAGTGCTCATTTTAAAGGCTAATTTGCATGGTATCGTCCTAAAAAGGGTTTGGGGACCCGGGTCCTACCCCAGGGGACATGTATCAATGCAAAAAAAAACTTTTAAAAACGGCCGTTTTTTCGGGAGCAGTGATTTTAATGATGCTTAAAGTAAAAAAAAAAGTGAAATATTCCTTTAAATATCGTACCTGGGGGGTGTCTATAGTATACCTGTAAAGTGACGCGTGTTTCCCGTGTTTAGAACAGTCCCTGCACCAAATGTCATTTTTAAAGGAAAAAATCTCATTTAAAATAGCTTGCGGGTTTAATGTCATGTCGGGTCATGGCAATATGGATGAAAATCAGTGAGACAAACTGCATGGGTACCCCCCAGTCCATTACCAGGCCCTTTGGGTCTTGTATGGATATTAAGGGGAACCCCGCACCCAAATTAAAATAAGGAAAGGCCCTATATACTCTGAACAGCAGTATACAGGCGGTGCAAACAAGACAGGGACTGTAGGTTTGTTGTTAAGTAGAATCTCTTTGTAATTTTGAACGGGTACATTTTTAACGCGTTTAGCTCCAGCCAAAAAATCTTTTTTAAGCTTTTTGGAAAACATAGGGAAGGGTTATCACCCCTGTGACATTTGTTTTGCTGTCTTTCCTCCTCTTCAGAAGATTTCACCTCACTTTTTGTCCCAATGAAAAATGTTTTTTGAAAATTTGGTTTTTTGGGGAACAAGGATTGGAAAGCATCAGTGGAAAGGAGAAATTGTTTTCCCATATTAACTCTTACAGGAGAGAATTTCCCTTCCTAGGGGTAGATTTCATCTCACTTCCTGTTGTCTCCTTCCGTTTGCAAGTAGGAGTCGTTTGTAAGTTAGATGTTTGAAAGTAGGGTCCTGCCCTATATACTCAGCAGAAATTTGTGCCTTAGGTGTTGCTGTGGCCACAACACTGTAAGCCCTCACAGGGCCCTGCTGTGAAATATTAGATCAAGAATTGTAATTACATGCCCCCGTTTAACAGGAGCTGAAAAATTAGGCCTTAGGCACTGGTGCTGGTGCCACAACACTGCAACCCCTCACAGACACTCTAGTTGGAACGCAGGAACGAGCCCTGCTGCAAAGTATTGCATCAAAAATTGTAATTACACGCCCCTGTTAGACAGGGGCAGAAAAATTGGGCCTTAGGCACTGGTGCTGGTGCCACAACACTGCAACCCCTCACAGACACTCTAGTTGGAATTTAAAATGAAAGAGCAATCAGCGCAAACCAAATTTAAAGAACGATATGCAAGCTGAACACTAGGAGGAAAACACCAACCTCAATGATATACAGTAAAAATAAAATAAGTGCAGCGCAAAAGGATGAAGAGTATTAAAAATATTAATTATAGGTAATAAAATGATGAATAATCAAATACATAACGACAGTCCTTAAATATGAAATGGTGAAAAAAAGCAGGTAGCGGAAGATGGCGAATATCTCTCTTCTGGGGACACTTGGTAACAAACTAAAATCCGTGCGGTAAGTATGTAAAAAGGTTGCGCTTACCAGATCCAGTTGACCCCTTAATTATAGGGGGTCCGAAACAGCATAAGTGGGTCTGTGGCAAACTGCTGGGCTGGCTGAGATCTGTAGAAATCCCCTCTGATCAGGAGTAGAACATCATAATGCCGCTGGATATTTTGTTTCTCAATTAGGCTCTATCCCTCAAAGAGGGAGGAAATCCGTGTTGAGATACCAGGTGGAGAGGTGGAAATCCCCAGGAGCAGTAAAAAACATAAAGGAAACTTCTAAGAGCGATCCGTATGAGAATCAAAGTTCAACATTTATTCAATAGTGTAAAACAAAAAGACGCTAGCAGAGCGCCAATAGGTACACGTGCTGAGGCAGTGAATACTAATGAGACAGACTGCTCTTGACAGAACAGCTGTCAGCAGGAGAGTGCTGCGGGTGACGGTGGTCAATCCATACCGCCCTCGTACGCGGCGTTACGTCTGAGAGACTTCGTCAGCAAGGGTGGAGAGCCCCTGTCACCCGCAGATCCTTAAAATACCCGCCTAATTAATGGGAGTGTCAGAAAGCCGTAGAAACGGAAGTCCCCAGAAGGGAGAAAATCCTCTACAGTTTACTGGGGACATCATCCCAATGTAATCAAATTTTAAAATAGAATTTTAAAATAGAAAAAGGAATTAAATTTTTTAAAACATAATGAAAGTAAAAGAAGCTTGGTGAATAACAGCTACTAAATAGCAGTGGTACCAAAGCTGTTTAGTAAAACAGAAATATCAAAATGTTACAAATGTAACTGATAATGTGTATAGAATTGCTATAAACATTATGGACAATCATATGACTCCTAGTGCACCCGCAACATTCTCCAGCTAATAGTAAAAGGAACAATGTTTTTACACTCATACATCAGTAAAAGCCACCTGCCCATAAATATCAGCACAAAATTATAAAAAACAATAAATAAAAAATTATACATACATATTGGCAGTATAATATAAATACTAGAAATAGTACAAACAAGTAAAAAATTAGTAAAATATGGATACATAATGTCATTTATTAGAAATGAAACAGTTTAAATCAAACTCCACATTTAGTCCTCTCGGGACTGACACCCTGGTTTCATGTATCCAGAAAGATTCTCTCTGGCTGAGATGTCTAATAAAATTACCCCCCCTCCAGTGCCTAGTGACCTTTTCTATCCCCCAGAAAAAAAGTTGTTTAGGGTCCCTATTGTGATGGGTTCTGAAATGTTTGGACACCGAATGGGTTTTAAGTCCCCGTTTGATGTTACCAACATGTTCAGAAACCCGGACCCCCAATGATCTAGAAGTCCGTCCGACATATTGAAGACCACAGCTGCACTGAAGCATGTAAACCACGCCCACAGTGTTACATGTGATCAAGTTTTTAATTTGGTAGTTGATGCCAGTAGAATGTGCAGTAAAAACTTTCTTTTTCTTGTTGTTAAATTTACATTGCCTGCACGCAGGGCATTTTCCACAGGCAAAGAAACCAGACATGAAGTTAAAGATACGGTTTTCTTTGATGACCGGGGGGTCAACAACACTTGGGGCTAATAGATTACGCAGCGTGGGTGGGCGTCTATAGATGAATCTCGGACGAGATGGAAGTGAGGGTCCTAAGACATTGTCCCTTTTAAGAATGGCCCAGTGTTTCAAAATAATTCTTTCTATTTTTTTATGTTGAATATTATAATCCAGGACTATCCTGTACTGGGAATTGTCCTGGATCATGTTTTCTGATCTATTGGAATCAGCTACCAAAGTAGCTCTATCAAGGGAACTAACCTTAGTTAATTCTTCCATGATCTGATTTTTCATGTAACCCTTTTGTACAAATTTCTCTGCCATAATCTTAGCTTGTGTGTGGTAATCGCTGTCTAAAAAGCAATTCCGACGTAGGCGTATGAACTGTCCTCTGGGGATGTTCCTCAACCAGTTATTATGGTGGCAACTATCCAGAGGGATATAGCCATTTCTGTCGGTAGGTTTGCAGTAATTGCGTGTTCGAAAAGCTCCTTCGTGTTTAAAGATTTCTAAATCAAGAAACGCTATACTTCTGGTGTCAGAGTTCCAGGTAAGGCGGATGTTTTTGGTGTTGCCGTTGAGTCTGGACATAAAGAGCTGGAGACTGATCAAGTCTCCTTCCCAAATCATGAACAGATCATCAATGTATCTTTGGTAGCAGACCAACTGTGGTGGTCTGCTACCAAAGACCGACATCTCTTCCCAGTGAGCCATGAAGAGGTTGGCAACGCTCGGTGCAAACCGAGCGCCCATGGCAACACCAAGGGTCTGTAAGAAAAATTTGCCCCCGTACCAAAAATAATTTTTGGCTAAGCAAAAATCCAAAGCTTTTAAAATAAATGCACCAAGTGGAGCAGGTAGGTGTGATTTATCAAGCGCCCACTGGACGGAGCAGATGGCATCAGAATGTCCAATGATGGTATAAAGTGAACCAACATCGGCTGTCACCAATATGCTGTTTTCACTACAAGGTAAATTTTCAACAATGTTAATGATGTGTTTGGTGTCTTTCAAGAACGCGGTGGTAGAAGACACCAGAGGTTTCAGGAAAAAATCAATGTATTGGCCCAAGCGAGCAGAGACCGAATCTATCCCATTAACAATCGGTCTACCAGGTGGAGCCTGGAGATCCTTATGAATTTTGGGTAGAAAGTAGATAATGGGTCTTCTGCATGCGCTTGGGTTCAAATACAGTGCCTCCTTCTTATTCAAGACACCGCTGGTTTTACCAAAGGAAACGAGGGTCTCCAATTCCTTTTTATATTGGAGAACTGGATCTTTGCTGAGGACCTGGTATGTATTCCGGTCCGACAGCAAACGATCCATTTCGCCTTGGTAATACAGTTTACTCATAACCACTAACCCACCCCCCTTATCGGCGGGTCGAATAACCACATTTTTATTTTTTTCCAATAGGCTGATACCTTTTTTAAGAAAGGATGGGTCACCAACCTTTCTCACTTTTAACTCTTCTAGATCACTGGAAACCATATTTTTAAAGACCTCTATATGTCTATGGTCATTTTTTGGGGGATTAAAAACAGATCGATTAGCTAAGTTGGAATGTGGTTCCTCATTAGGTATGGATGGGCCACAAACAGACCTCTCTCCAGGCTTAGAGAGAAAATACCTTTTGATATTCAGGGTTCTAACGAATTTTTGGAGACTGATGTATGTCTTAAATTTACTCATGTTACAGGCTGGAGCAAATTTTAGACCCTTATCAAGCACCCGTAATTCATCATCAGACAAGTCAACCCCGCTGATGTTGAAGATGCCTGTGCCTAATGGGACTTTAATCTTTTTTGTTTTTCGTCCAGCTCTTCTCCCTCTCTTTGTCTTCGTTTCCCGCCCTGTCTGTTTCCGGTCGGAGTGAAATCTCCTCGGTCCGGCCATTGGGATTGGGCCTGTCCTAAAAAATTATTTGGGTAATATGTGTTATCCTGGGATAAGGGAGTGAATCTGTTATGTAGGGGAATAGGGGTTTGTTCGTATTGTTGATCATAGTGATCATAATACGAGTTATAATCAGAGTGTGGATGGTATTCTCTGTATGAAGAAGAGCCTGAGCCTCTGCCCCTCGGAGGACGTGCTGGCCTCCAACCATTATCCCTACGTTCCTGGGAATAGTGGTTGGGTTGCTGCTGGTATTGGGTCCTGTCTCTGCCCCTCCCAGAGGGGTTCCCCTTTCCTCTTGTGTTTCTGTTAGATTTTTTAGGGATGGCTCCCTGTGGGAAAGTAGCCCCACCCTGTGAGGGTGGATACATGGGTCTGGGGGTATTAGGGGGTAGGGGGTCCACTATATGAGAGGAGGAGACTTCAGGAGTCTGGGCAGGGGTCTGTATTTTGGATTGCCATTTAAAAACTTCCCCTCTAGAAAAATCCCCTGAATCCCTGATGAACTTAGTACGTTTTTTCTCCTGTGACTCTCTATCCCACTTGAGCATCTTCGCTTTTAATTCTCCTGATAGTCTGGTAAAATCAGGGGAATTTTGAGCTGACTCTAGTCTATTTTTTAACTCAGAGATTTGTTGATTAATAAGTACCATTTTTTTCTTTTTCCTGATTAGAAGGAATTCAATAAGTTCTTGGCTTTTACTCATAAAAAACTGGTGCCAATCAGACAGGGATTCCTCATCGGTGAGGCCATCACTGGGGGGTAAATCCCACCTGAGTCTCCTGGGCACCAGTTTGCTTTTTATATACTGTTCAAATGATACAATATCCCACCATGCTTTGATTTGTTTTTCAAAGAGATAGCCCAATTTTCTAAAATTGGTGGGAAGATCATCCGATGAGTTAGCAGATGGAGTGTTAGAAAAAATCTCATTGAGTTTGACCTCCCTTTGGTCAAGGAATGAGAAAACTTCCATGGTTGCAGCTGATAGATAGGTGTACAGTATACAAGTTAAAATGAAAGAGCAATCAGCGCAAACCAAATTTAAAGAACGATATGCAAGCTGAACACTAGGAGGAAAACACCAACCTCAATGATATACAGTAAAAATAAAATAAGTGCAGCGCAAAAGGATGAAGAGTATTAAAAATATTAATTATAGGTAATAAAATGATGAATAATCAAATACATAACGACAGTCCTTAAATATGAAATGGTGAAAAAAAGCAGGTAGCGGAAGATGGCGAATATCTCTCTTCTGGGGACACTTGGTAACAAACTAAAATCCGTGCGGTAAGTATGTAAAAAGGTTGCGCTTACCAGATCCAGTTGACCCCTTAATTATAGGGGGTCCGAAACAGCATAAGTGGGTCTGTGGCAAACTGCTGGGCTGGCTGAGATCTGTAGAAATCCCCTCTGATCAGGAGTAGAACATCATAATGCCGCTGGATATTTTGTTTCTCAATTAGGCTCTATCCCTCAAAGAGGGAGGAAATCCGTGTTGAGATACCAGGTGGAGAGGTGGAAATCCCCAGGAGCAGTAAAAAACATAAAGGAAACTTCTAAGAGCGATCCGTATGAGAATCAAAGTTCAACATTTATTCAATAGTGTAAAACAAAAAGACGCTAGCAGAGCGCCAATAGGTACACGTGCTGAGGCAGTGAATACTAATGAGACAGACTGCTCTTGACAGAACAGCTGTCAGCAGGAGAGTGCTGCGGGTGACGGTGGTCAATCCATACCGCCCTCGTACGCGGCGTTACGTCTGAGAGACTTCGTCAGCAAGGGTGGAGAGCCCCTGTCACCCGCAGATCCTTAAAATACCCGCCTAATTAATGGGAGTGTCAGAAAGCCGTAGAAACGGAAGTCCCCAGAAGGGAGAAAATCCTCTACAGTTTACTGGGGACATCATCCCAATGTAATCAAATTTTAAAATAGAATTTTAAAATAGAAAAAGGAATTAAATTTTTTAAAACATAATGAAAGTAAAAGTAAAGGTTACAGGGGCTCTCCACCCTTGCTGACGAAGTCTCTCAGACGTAACGCCGCGTACGAGGGCGGTATGGATTGACCACCGTCACCCGCAGCACTCTCCTGCTGACAGCTGTTCTGTCAAGAGCAGTCTGTCTCATTAGTATTCACTGCCTCAGCACGTGTACCTATTGGCGCTCTGCTAGCGTCTTTTTGTTTTACACTATTGAATAAATGTTGAACTTTGATTCTCATACGGATCGCTCTTAGAAGTTTCCTTTATGTTTTTTACTGCTCCTGGGGATTTCCACCTCTCCACCTGGTATCTCAACACGGATTTCCTCCCTCTTTGAGGGATAGAGCCTAATTGAGAAACAAAATATCCAGCGGCATTATGATGTTCTACTCCTGATCAGAGGGGATTTCTACAGATCTCAGCCAGCCCAGCAGTTTGCCACAGACCCACTTATGCTGTTTCGGACCCCCTATAATTAAGGGGTCAACTGGATCTGGTAAGCGCAACCTTTTTACATACTTACCGCACGGATTTTAGTTTGTTACCAAGTGTCCCCAGAAGAGAGATATTCGCCATCTTCCGCTACCTGCTTTTTTTCACCATTTCATATTTAAGGACTGTCGTTATGTATTTGATTATTCATCATTTTATTACCTATAATTAATATTTTTAATACTCTTCATCCTTTTGCGCTGCACTTATTTTATTTTTACTCTAGTTGGAATGCAGGAACGAGCCCTGCTGCAAAGTATTACATCAAAAATTGTAATTACAGGGGCTGAAAAATTGTGCCTTAGGCACTGGTGGTGGCGCCCAGAACCAAAAATGTTCTTACAAGCTATCAGCGTGATGATTGAGGAGGAAGAGGATAATTACTCAGGGATAGTCACTCAGCATCAGCATAGGCAGTCTTTGAAGGGATCTGAGATTTCAAAAAAAATTATTCGGTTACATCAGCATCAGGTGCTTGGTAGCTGGTGGTGATCCAAGACTGATTCATTTTTATGAAGGTCAGTCGATCGACCGAGTCAGTGGACAGACGCACCCTGTGATCGGTTACCACGCCTCCAGCAGCACTGAATGTGCGTTCCGAAAGAACGCTGGATGCAGGACAGGCCAGTAGCTCAATTGCATACTGTGCAAGCTCTGGCCAGTGATCCATCCTCAAGACCCAGTAACCCAGAGGATTTTCGGTGGGAAAGGTGTCCAAGTCTGATCTTGCCCCTAGGTATTCCTGCACCATGTAAAACAGACGCTGGCGATGGTTGCTGGAACCGATCATACCTTGGGGCTGCGGACCAAAAAATTGTCTGAACGCATCGGTCAGACGGCCACCTTCTCCACCGCTCCTTCTTTGACTGACCGAAGCCTCAGCAACACGTTGTCCAGAAACAGGAGTTTGTAACCTCCCAGTCTCTGGGAACGCATTGCACAGACCTTTCTGCAAGGCCTCCCGAAGATGTTTCATCCTCTGCGCCCTCTGCGATGGCAAGATAAGGTCTGCAACCTTACCCTTGTAACGTGGATCAAGGAGGGTTGCCAGCCAGTATTGGTCCTTCTCCTTGATACCACGAATACGAGGATCCTTACGCAGGCTTTGCAGGATCAGGGAGGCCATGCAGCGTAGGTTTGCTGAGGCATTCGGTCCGGAGTCCTCTGGGTCACTAAGGACGACAACGTCCGCAGCCACCTCCTCCCAGCCACGTACAAGTCCATGTGTTTCTTGGGACTGATCCCTTAAAGACTGCTGCTGATGCTGAGTGCCAGGCTCCACCTCCATACTGACACAATCTTCCTCCTCCTCCTCCTCCTCCTCGTCCTCTTCCTGTGTGATCGGCGGGCACGCAGGAACACTGTCTGGATAAAGGGGGCCTTGAGAGCTAAGGAAGTCCTCCTCTTCCTGCCTCTGTTCTGCCTCAAGTGCCCTGTCCATTATTCCACGCAGTGTGTGCTCCAACAGGTGGACAAGGGGGACAGTGTCACTGATGCATGCACTGTCACTGCTCACCATCCTCGTGGCCTCCTCGAATGGTGACAGGACAGTGCATGCATCCCTGATCATGGCCCACTGGCATGGGGAAAAAAAAACAAGCTCTCCTGACCCTGTCCTGGTGCCATAGTCGCACAGGTACTCATTGATGGCCCTCTGCTGCATGTGCAGCCGCTGCAGCATGGCCAACGTTGAGTTCCACCTGGTGGGCATGTCACAGATTAGGCGGTTCTTGGGCAGGTTAAACTCCTTTTGGAGGTCCGTCAGCCGAGCACTGGCATTATATGACCGGCAGAAATGCACACAGACTTTCCTGGCCTGCCTCAGGACATCCTGTAAGCCCGGGTACCTGCCCAAGAACTGCTGCACCACCAAGTTAAGGACGTGAGCCAAACAGGGCACATGGGTCATTTGTCCCTGTCGGAGGGCAGAGAGGAGGTTGGTGCCATTGTCGCAAACCACCATTCCTGCCTTAAGTTGGCATGGCGTCAACCACCTCTGAACCTGCCCCTGCAGAGCTGACAGAACCTCTGCCCCAGTGTGGCTCCTGTCCCCCAAGCACACCAGCTCAAGCACCGCATGGCATCTTTTGGCCTGCGTACTTGCGTAGCCCCTTGAACGACTACGGAGCACCGCTGGTTCCGAGGAAGAGGCCATGGAGGAAGAAGAAGAGGAGGGGGTGGAGGAGAGAGGTGTGTCACAATCAGCATTTTGGAGGCGTGGTGGCGGAACAACCTCCAACACTACTGCACCTTGTCCTGCATCCTTCCCAGCTGCCAGCAGAGTCACCCAATGTGCCGTGAAACTTAGGTAACGTCCCTGTCCATGCCTGCTGGACCATGAGTCAGCGGTAATATGCACCTTACCGCTGACCGCCCTGTCCAGCGAGGCATGGACATTGCCTTCCACATGCCGGTAGAGAGCCGGAATCGCCTTCCGTGAGAAAAAGTGGCGTTTGGGTACCTGCCACTGAGGAACCGCACATTCCACAAACTCACGGAAGGGGGCAGAGTCTACCAACTGAAAAGGCAGCAGTTGAAGTGCTAGCAATTTTGCCAAGCTAGCATTCAACCGCTGGGCATGTGGATGGCTGGGAGCAAACTTCTTTTGGCGGTGCAGCAGCTGGGGCAGGGAAATTTGCCTGGTACAATCTGACGTCGGTGTACCAAAAGCGGATTGCCCACAAGTACTTGGCTGTGACACACCTAATTCTACACCTTCATTCCTCTCACTGCAGGTCTCAGAGAGGACTGGAGGTCTAGTGGGGTTGGAAATCTCAGCTGATGAGGAGCAAGGAGAGATCCTCTTTGTTCTTTGGTGTGGGTCTTTTAGATACGCTTGCCAACGAACTGCATGGCAGGTTAACATATGTCTGGTCAAGCATGTGTTACCCAAGCGGGAGATGTTTTGGCCACGTGAGATACGCTTGAGACATATGTTGCAAATAGCAGCGGTGCGATCTGATGCACTCGTCTCAAAAAAGGCCCACACCAAAGAACTTTTTGAATAACGCACAGAGACTGCAGCGCCCTGCACATGTGGAGCTTTGGGGTGTGATGCAGTCAATGTGCTGCCCTTAGGCTGGCCCCTGGAGGGCATCCTGCCTCGTTGGTGATGTGCCGCCTCCTCCTCCTCCTCCTCCTCTCTCCTATCAAGCACCCACGTTGAGTCAGTGACCTCATCATCCCCTCCCTCCTCATCACTGGAGCAAACCTGGCAGTATGCTGCAGCAGGGGGATCATGACTGCCAGATTGCTGTCCTTCTTGGGCACCCCCTCTGTCCGTGCTCATGTTACTGCCTTCATCGAGCTCAGTATCAGCATCAGAGCCTTCCAAACGCTGGGCATCCTCCTGGAGCATGTACCCAACACTGTGGTCAAACAGTTCGAGGGAATCCTCATGAGGACATGGTGGAGCTAGGGAAGGAGTCACTGATGACATTGAGCTGAGGGAAGAGGCCGCTGCTTTGCCAGACAAAGCACCCTGGGCATGGGTGAGAGAGGATGAGGAGGATGAGGACGGCTTGGTCATCCACTTGACCAAGTCTTCCGCATGTTGCGGCTCAACACGGCCAGCTGCCGAAAAAAAGGCCAAGCGTGTCCCATGGCCACGTGCTGATGAGGATGCACCGTCTCCACGACCAGCACTAGACACAGAGTCTGCTTGCCCTCTCTTATTGGCTTGTGACTGTCTGCCTCTCCTTCTTGGCCTTCCAGACATACTAATGGCCTGTAGCTGCACTAAGCTGGGATAGAACACCAGTAATTTTCTTCAGGTAGCTTTATATACTGTAACCAGACAAGCCTGCCTGTCAGTAGGAAGATAACAGGAACGGATCTAGCTGAACACTGTGAGCAGGACGCACTGTACTAAATGTAAATAGTCTAGCTGCCTGACCGTGGTACTAATAGGATCAAATAGAACACCAGTAATTTTCTTCAGGTAGCTTTATATACTGTAACCAGACAAGCCTGCCTGTCAGTAGGAAGATAACAGGAACGGATCTAGCTGAACACTGTGAGCAGGATGCACTGTACTAAATGTAAATAGTCTAGCTGCCTGACCATGGTACTAATAGGATCAAATAGAACACCAGTAATTTTCTTCAGGTAGCTTTATATATTGTAACCAGACAAGCCTGCCTGTCAGTAGGAAGATAACAGGAACGGATCTAGCTGAACACTGTGAGCAGGACGCACTGTACTAAATGTAAATAGTCTAGCTGCCTGACCGTGGTACTAATAGGATCAAATAGAACACCAGTAATTTTCTTCAGGTAGCTTTATATACTGTAACCAGACAAGCCTGCCTGTCAGTAGGAAGATAACAGGAACGGATCTAGCTGAACACTGTGAGCAGGACGCACTGTACTAAATGTAAATAGTCTAGCTGCCTGACCGTGGTACTAATAGGATCAAATAGAACACCAGTAATTTTCTTCAGGTAGCTTTATATACTGTAACCAGACAAGCCTGCCTGTCAGTAGGAAGATAACAGGAACGGATCTAGCTGAACACTGTGAGCAGGACGCACTGTACTAAATGTAAATAGTCTAGCTGCCTGACCGTGGTACTAATAGGATCAAATAGAACACCAGTAATTTTCTTCAGGTAGCTTTATATACTGTAACCAGACAAGCCTGCCTGTCAGTAGGAAGATAACAGGAACGGATCTAGCTGAACACTGTGAGCAGGACGCACTGTACTAAATGTAAATAGTCTAGCTGCCTGACCGTGGTACTAATAGGATCAAATAGAACACCAGTAATTTTCTTCAGGTAGCTTTATATACTGTAACCAGACAAGCCTGCCTGTCAGTAGGAAGATAACAGGAACGGATCTAGCTGAACACTGTGAGCAGGACGCACTGTACTAAATGTAAATAGTCTAGCTGCCTGACCGTGGTACTAATAGGATCAAATAGAACACCAGTAATTTTCTTCAGGTAGCTTTATATACTGTAACCAGACAAGCCTGCCTGTCAGTAGGAAGATAACAGGAACGGATCTAGCTGAACACTGTGAGCAGGACGCACTGTACTAAATGTAAATAGTCTAGCTGCCTGACCGTGGTACTAATAGGATCAAATAGAACACCAGTAATTTTCTTCAGGTAGCTTTATATACTGTAACCAGACAAGCCTGCCTGTCAGTAGGAAGATAACAGGAACGGATCTAGCTGAACACTGTGAGCAGGACGCACTGTACTAAATGTAAATAGTCTAGCTGCCTGACCGTGGTACTAATAGGATCAAACAGAACACCAGTAATTTTCTTCAGGTAGCTTTATATACTGTAACCAGACAAGCCTGCCTGTCAGTAGGAAGATAACAGGAACGGATCTAGCTGAACACTGTGAGCAGGACGCACTGTACTAAATGTAAATAGTCTAGCTGCCTGACCGTGGTACTAATAGGATCAAATAGAACACCAGTAATTTTCTTTAGGTAGCTTTATATACTGTAACCAGACAAGCCTGCCTGTCAGTAGGAAGATAACAGGAACGGATCTAGCTGAACACTGTGAGCAGGACGCACTGCACTAAATGTAAATAGTCTAGAAGATAACAGGAACGAATCTAGCTGAACACTGTGAGCAGGACGCACTGCACTAAATGTAAATAGTCTAGAAGATAACAGGAACGGATCTAGCTGAACACTGTGAGCAGGACGCACTGCACTAAATGTAAATAGTCTAGAAGATAACAGGAACGGATCTAGCTAAACTGAATACAGTATATATATATATATATATATATGCAACACCTGGGATGCATATATATACACAATACACTGTAAGTGCAGCTAACTGACTGACTGTTCTGCCTAATCTATCTAACTCAAATCAAATGACACTGTCTGTCTCTCTCTCTCTCAATGAACGCCGGAACACACACTACACAGGGCCGCCGTGCAGGCGGCCTTATATAGTGTGGGGCGTGTACTAAATCCCCTGAGCCATAATTGGCCAAAGCCTCCTTGGCTTTGGCCAATTATGGCTCTCTGTTCAGGCGGCGCTGTGATTGGCCAAGCATGCGGGTCATAGTGCATGCTTGGCCAATCATCAGCAAGCAATGCACTGCGATGCCGCAGTGAATTATGGGCCGTGACGCGCCACATGAATTTGGCGCGAACGGCCCATATCGTTCGCAATTCGGCGAACGGGCGAACAGCCGATGTTCGAGTCGAACATGGGTTCGACTCGAACACGAAGCTCATCCCTACTGTGGAATGCAGGTACACCTAGAGTCAGCTGGAACAGCTACAAAACCCTAAGGACAGCGGAGGGCTGGCAGTACCCAACCCTTGGCTGTAATATATAGCAGCTCAGCTGCAACATTTGGTTGGATCCATGGCCCGGGACCCTGCTGGCTCATCGGCACAGTTAATGCTGATTGGGACAGGAGCGGAAACGGTCCCGCTAGGCCTTGAGGCCCAGCTGTTTCACAAGTCCAATAAACTGACACCCACTCTTACTTTAATGCAGAAAATCTGGAACAAGGGAATGCAGTTGCAGGAAGTGACAGGTTTCATGGAATACAGCCCAATATGGGGGAATCTTTCGTACGTCGAGTTAGCAAAGTTGCAACAGGGTCCTAAATTGCGTTCATTTGGTGTTATCCTTTTATCCCATATATATAGAAATGGCAAGTTGCTGACGTTTTCAGAGCTACAAAATAACTAAAACCTGCCAAATACTATGTACTATTCCTATATCCAGCTCAAACATGCGGTGGACACACAGGGAAAAGCTGCTCCCTGGACTCTGTCAACCACCCCTATTTTTCATTTGATACAGTCCAGCACAGAAACTAAAGGATTCATCTCATATTGCTATCAAATGCTATTGATGCAACTTTTGAAAGCACACCCGACTAGGGCACCGTCCCTATGGGAGCAGGATATAGGTCCAATTACGGGAGATCAATGGGAAGAAATTTTGCAATCCACTAATATATGTTCTCTCAATGTGGCCCAAAAGGTATTCCAACTATATATAGTACTTAGAGTGCACTACACCCCACTTAAACTTTACAATATGGGTAGGAGGCCTGATCCTATATGTAGCAGATGTGAGCGACATCAAGGTGATCTCATTCATCTACTGTGGAGATGTCCAAAACTCCATAGGTATTGGAATGAGGTTATGGGAACACTTAATCAGGTGTTCCAGACTAACATCCCCCTTGACCCAATTCACTGTATTTTGGGAGTCCTAGAAGATATTGTCCCGGAAGAGATAACTAGAATAGCACTCACTAGGGCACTGTTCCAGGCACGCAAACTTATACTGCTTGGCTGGAAATCTTGGATAACGCATATGGGTAACACCTTGATTATGGAAAAATACATTTACCAACATAGAGGCAGCTCCAATAGATTTGAGAGGATTTGGGCACCATGGTTAGATACCCCTGGACTGAGTCCTAAGGAGCTGGTAATGTCCAGACTACTACAATGTCCTGGGGGGGGCCCATGAGGCTCTGTAAATGATTATTGACCGTAAATTGGTAGAGCATTGCAATATTATAGGATTTTCGGTAATAAATGATGATTGGAATGTACTATTCACATGAATGTATATTGTTGCATGATGCTTGTACAATGGAAGCTATTTAAACTTGTTCAATAAACACCTTTTTGATTAAAAAAAAAAAAATCATCCAAAGAAAAAAAATAGGGGTGCTGGTTGTACTCAGGGACACAATCTCATTCCAACTGCTTGACTCCAGGGTAGATTAAGGGGGTGGATACATCATCCTCGTAGCTATAGTAAACAATGTCACCGACACCCTACGTTTCCTATGTAAGACAGTGGAGAAAGTGGGAAAAATCCAAAAAGGATGTCTGCTGATTTGTGGAGACCTCGATGCACCTATGGTCCCTACGTGGGACACAACAGCAAAAAACACCTAGCAGAAAATGGGACTCAAAATTTATTTTTTTGCAAAAAGACTTACATGATCCCTTGAGATGCCTGCACACATCGGAAAAGGACTATACCTTTTTTTTCAATTCTCATAACACATATTCCAGGATAGACTTCTTTCTTACTGACAAGGGTCTACGCCAAAAGATAATTTATGCCCTTATCTACAACTTAAATCCCTAGATAGATTTAGATAGATATGGGCTTAAAACAGCGCTAATGACTGACCATGACAAATTTATCAAACGATTACAACTATCCTCTTACTCCCCAGGGAATAAAGCGGGGGAAGAGGTTGGCTTCCCTACTTAAACAAAAGCAGACCAAATCATGAATAGCTTTGTTAAAACCCCACAGCTCCGGTAAGATTGCTGTAAGCCCTATAGACTACATCTTCCATCACTAGACCAAGACAATATGGCACAGCTCAACCGGCCCATTGAAACCCAGGAAATGATTAAAGTGATCATGGCCCTACCATTAAACAAATCCACAGGTATAGCCTTTTCTCTGAATATTACAAAACTGTTTCAGCACTTTTAATCCCACATTTAGTTAAAATAATTACAGTGCCATCATCCATATACAGAAATAGAAAGGACAAGGTAAATTAAACAGTGTGTTTAATATTACTTTAAAAAAGTTGCCATGTTATTCATTTATTGAACATGTTCTGTGACTTCATGTTTTATAATAGTCTAATTTAAAAAAATATAGCATCTGCTTTATTTTAAATGTTTTTGAATAGCAATGTTTTTCACATTTATAACCGTTTTCTCATTTGTTGACCAGTACTCAGTGCATTTAACACATAGATGAAGTGTGTGCTCCAAAGACTGAATCACTGAGCTTGAACCAACATTCTTTGCACCACGTCATTATTTTACAATGTTATTTTTTGCATACTGTCTTGTCAACTAATGTTTTATAGCTGCCAACATCCTGCCCAGTGCATGACCCTTTTGCACATTCAATGACCTGAAAAAAAACACCTTATCAAATTTCCAAATTGATAAATTCTTCATATCATGACACATTTTTCCACTAACACTATTGGTGGCTGTGTTACTGTTATTAGTGTTTCTAGCAATTGTGCTAATATTCATTTCTCAGAACAGTGCTCTTAGAATACTACTAATAATGATGAATTATGTATCTAACAAACTCTGTTTGCTGTATGTTCACAACTACAGTAGATTTTAGAAAGGTTTTTCTTCAATGCTATATAGTCTTAACGTTGTAATAATCTCTGTGTATAAAATCTCATTTTAACATTAAGGAGTAAAATCTTTAGATTTGTTTCAGACACTAGTTGGGAAATATCTTTTTTCATGTTTTGTTGCCTCACAACCTGGAATTAACATGGATTGTTTGAGGATTTGCATCATTTAATTTACACAACATGCCCACAACTTTGAAGATGTTTTTTTCTTTTATTGTGAAGCAAACAACAAATAGGACAAAATAACAGAAAAAGTCAATGTGCATAACTATTCACCCCCCTAAAGTTAATACTTTGTAGAGACACCTTTTGTGGCTATCACACCTCCAAGTCGCGTTGGTTAAGTCTCTATGAGCTTGCCACATCTTACCACTGGGATTTTTGCCCATTCCTCCTTGCAAAACTACTCCAGCTCCTTCAAGTTGGATGGTTTGCCCTTGTGAACAGCAATCTTAAAGTCTGACCACAGATTTTCTATTGGATTGAGGTCTGGGCTTTGACTAGGCCATTCCAACACATTTACATGTTTGCCCTTAAACCACACAACTGTCTTTAGCAGTGTGTTTGGGGCATTGTCCTGCTGGAAGGTGAACCTCTGTCCTAGCCTCAAATCACACACAGAGTGGTACAGGTTTTGCTCAAGAATATCCCTGTATTTAGCACATCCATCTTTCCCTCAACTCCGACCAGTTTCCCAGTCCCGACTGCTGAAAAACATCCCCACAGCATGATGCTGCCAGCACCATGTTTCACTTTGGGGATGGTGTTCTTTGGGTGATGTGATGTGTTGGGGTTGCGCCAGATATAGCGTTTTTTTGATGGCCAAAAAGTTCTATTTTAGTCTCATCAGACCAGAGCACCTTCCTCCACACATTTTGGGAGTCTCCCACATACTTTTTTGCAAATTCAAAACGTGCCATTTTGTTTTTTGCTGAAAGTAATGGCTTTCTTCTGGCCACTCTGCCATAAAGCCCAACTCTAGTGTACGGCTTATTGTCGTCCTATGTACAGATACTCTAGTCTCTGCTGTGGAAATCTGCAGCTCCTCCAGGGTTTCCTTAGGTCTTTGTGCTGCCTCTCTGATTAAAGCCCTCCTTGCCCGGTCCGTGAGCTTTGGTGTGCAGCAAGCTTGCAACAATTAGAGGTTTAAATCAGGTGTGAGGAGAAAACACTGTGCCCACTGATCAGGTAGATCTCTGCCTCTTTAAGGTTGCCTACCCCTGTCCTAAGCAGCGCAAGTTCAGGAGATATTCACTGTAGCTACAGTGGTTATCCATTGGTGCTGAGCTCCTGTCCCTTCGGTCATCCATCGGTGTGCAGCACATATCTCCTGGAAGTGTGCTATGGAAGTTATTTCTTACTGATGCCAGCTGGTCACCCGTGAGTCCTTAACAGTGTCCCTGCTGTTTCAACTAAGCCTGTTTTGACCCCCCTGAGAAGGGCGGTTGCAGGCTTTCTGGTAAGCCTCCATTATCTATTGTAAGGTGACGGACAGCACAAGTGGTGGACAACATAGACCCAGGGTCCTATATTGGAATTCTTTCATTGGGACACATTCACTTATGAACTTTTTTGTTGTCACATTATGTGTTTTATTATGCACATATTTTCTTTAACACATTAATTATGTATGGACTATTTTTTTCACTGGATATTTTTTTCACTGGATATTTTTGATTATGATTAATTACATATACTTTACCTTAGTGTAAGCATACACATTATGTTCACTTGGTAAAATATTGGTTTATTATCCGGCATTGCACTTTTATTTATACAAGTTTGCTGTTGTGCTATGTTTTTCCATTTGGTTATGATAGATTTGATGGTGCTCCTAGGGATCATCAAAGATTTTGATATCTTTTTATAACCTAACCCTGACTTGTACTTCTCAACAACAATGTCCCTTACTTGTTTGGAGAGTTCCTTGGTCTTCATGGCAGTGTTTGGTTAGTGGTGCCTCTTACTTAGGTGTTGCAGCCTCTGGGGCCTTTCAAAAAGGTGTGTATATGTAATGACAGATCATGTGACACTTAGATTGCACACAGGTGGACATCATTTCACTAAATATGTGACTTCTGAAGGTAATTGATTGCACCAGAGCTTTTTAAGGGCTTTATAACAAAGAGGGTGAATACATACACCCATGCAAATTATCAGTTTTTTATTTCTGAAAAATAGTTTTATGTATATATTTTTCTAATTTTACTTTACCACCTTAGACTATTGTGTTCTGATCCATCACATATAATTCAGATTAAAAAAAAACATTGAACTAAAGGCTGTAATGTAACAAAATAGGTAAAAAGCCAAGGGGGTCAATACTGTTGCAAGATACCTGTGATGATAGCCCTATTAACCACATGCCGACCGGCCCATAGCCGAAAGACGGCTACAGCATGGTTGGCTTATCCTGGGAGGGCCTCCATGGATGTCCTCCCAGAATCCTGCTCTCACGCTCCTCCTGGGGCTCGCACCCAAGAACATCCATGAACACCAGGTCCAGAGGACCCAGCGCATCACGGATCACAGTAAACGGCCGCTGACCCCATATCTCACTGTAAAGAGGACCTGTCATGCCATATTCCTATTACAAGGAATATTTACATTCCTTGTGATAGGAATAAAAGTGATCAAAACATTTTGTAAGTAAAATGAACAATAAAAAGAAAAAAACATTTTTTAAAGCACCCCTGTCTGTGTGCTCGCATGCAGAAGCGAATGCACGCGTAAGTCCCGCCCACATATGAAAACAGTGTTTAAACCACACATGTGAGGTATCGGTGCGAACGTTAGAGCGAGACCAATAATTTTAGCCCTAGACCTGCTCAGTAACTCAAAACTTGTAACCAGTAAAAAATTTTAAAGCATCGCCTATGGGGATTTTTAAGTAGCAAAGTTTGGCGCCATTCCACAAGCGTGTGCAATTTTGAAGGGTGACATGTTAGGTATCTATTTACTCGGCGTAACTTCATATTTCACATTATGCAAAAACACTGGGCCAACTTTACCGTTTTTTTTTTTTTAAAAGCACAAGACAAAAAGCACAAGCACAAAAAATTGCTGCGCAAATACCGTGTGAGATAAAAAGTTGCAACAACCGCCATTGTATTCTCTAGGGTCTTTGCTAAAAAAAACATATGTAATTTTTACATGTAGGAGAGAAATGTCAGAATTGGCCTGGGTGCTCCAAAACGCCTGGAGTTGCTCCCTGCATGTTGGGCCTCTGTATGTGGCCACGCTGTGTAAAAGTCTCACACATGTGGTATCGCCATACTCGGGAGTAATAGCAGAATGTGTTTTGGGGTGTAATTTGTGGTATGCATATGCTGTGTGTGAGAAATAACCTGCTAATATGACAATTTTGTGAAAAAAAAAAAAGAAAAGAAAAAAAAATCTTGATTTTGCAAAGAATTGTGGGAAAAAATGACAACTTCAAAAAACTCACCATGCATCTTTCTAAATACCTTGGAATGTCTTCTTTCCAAAAAGGGGTCATTTGGGGGGTATTTGTACTTTTCTCGCATGTTAGATTCTCAAGAAATTAGTACTTCAGTACTTCAGGTGTGATCAATTTTCAGATATTGGAACTATAGCTTTTGGACTCTATAACTTTCACAAAGACCAAATAATATACACCAATTTGTACTTATTTTTACCAAAGATATGTAGCAGTATAAATTGTGGCCAAAATTTACAAAGAAAAATTACTAATTTGCTAAATTTTATAACAGAAACAAAGAAAATTTCATTTTTTTAACAAATTTTTAGTCTTTTTTCTTTTATAGCGCAAAAAATAAAAAACCCAACGGTGATTAAATACCACCAAAAGAAAGCTCTATTTGTGTGAAAAAAGACAAAAAATTCATATGGGTACAGTGTTGCATGACTGAGTAATTGTCATTCAAAATGTGAGAGCACCGAAAGCTGAAAATTGGTCTGGTTAGGAAGGGGGTTTAAGTGCCCAGTTGTCAAGTGGTTAAACAAGAGAGACAACCTTATAAAAAAAACTTTCAAATTATGTACTGTATAGTGATAAAGCAAGTGGACAGAGGGGAAGTCTTGAAATCCTTTACTCCGAAAGCTGAAAATTGGTCTGGTTAGGAAGGGGGTTTAAGTGCCCAGTTGTCAAGTGGTTAAACAAGAGGGACAACCTTATAAAAAAAAAAAAACTTTCAAATTTTGTACTGTATAGTGATAAAGCAAGTGGACAGGGGGAGAAGTCTTGAAATCCTTTACTCTAGTTATCATCACATGGAGGTTAAATGATAACTTTTGGATGTCTCTGTATATGAGGTGTTAGATCCTAATCTCACCCAGGTGTATTAATTGGTTTTGGTGTTAGACAGGTACAACATTTAGGATCATCTTCGGGCCTTAGACTAAAATCTATGTCTCAAATATATCTAGAAATCACAGTTTTTCAACAGCCACAAAGCCAATATTTTGCCTATTTTAGTCAGGTAAACCTAAAATCCTGAATAAGTATGTTTTTGGTTCTTATTTTAAATAGCAGGTAAAACTTTTGACTTTGAATTGTATCGACATTTGCCGGTACAATGTTGAAAGAAGTCCACTGTTTACAGACCTTATTAGAGAAGCAACTCATTCCTTATCAGGCAGTTCAATAGAATGTTTTATTCACACAAATGGAGCTACAAGGTTTTGCTACATGTTTTGCTAACCTATGATTGTCTGAGAATCATTTGTCAAGTCCTGAATAAAAACAAAAATGAAATATAAATAACCCACAACCATTATAGTTTACCTTTATTATTCGTTAATGTCAACCTATGTCATAAGGTAAATAGTTATCTCCAGCATTTAGTTACATCTTTGCCTAGCTACACCAAGAAACTTTATACATCTTATTATTTTTTTTTATTACATTGTTCATGTTTCATCTTTTCATTTATCCTTCATTGCTGATGCTAATACTAACTATACACAAACACTCACACCTCTATTTTCACTCTTTCATTCATATTCCTGTCTCTCCTGCCCTGTTACAACAATTCATGTAAAACAGTTTTACTTTTATAAAGCAATCCTGAAACTTATATGGTTTATACCAGATAAAGTTTGTAAAGGTAAATCTTTAAAGCACTAACTATGGGTTAATGTTTTTCTGCTCAACATTTTTGGTGTATTCTCACAAAAGCTTAGTACCTTAGGGTCACAAAACATATAAATTCTGTTTCCTTTTATATTTTACCCATAAAAATACATAATCTGTAATAACAGTAATATTTTCTAACTGATTACATGTGTTCTATGTCAAATCCAGTCTGTGTTTTGTATAGCCCATATGTTAAAGCTTCAAGCAAGAGAACATTTATTACATCACCAGTAACAAAAATACACTGCTGGCTAGACATTGTTACATTATATATGGTGATGAAGATTTTGCAAAAAGAGGGGGTTGAAAAAAATAATACCAAAGTGAAAAACCAAGAAACTTATTGGATATTTATGCTTAACACATGATGAGAACCCTTTGGTCTGAGAAGCCTATGGTTTAAACATAGAAAGGGATGTTATCTATTACCTTATAAACTTTGGTTTAATGTTAACATATTTAACCACTTCCATACCGGGCCTATTCTGGCACTCATCTCCTACATGTAAAAATCATCATTTTTTTGCTAGAAAATTACTCAGAATCCCCAAACATTATATATATTTTTTTAGCAGACACCCTAGGGAATAAAATGGCAGTCATTGCAACTTTTTATCTCACACAGTATTTGCGCAACAATTTTTCAAACGTTTCAAATGTATTCAAAGTTTCATGATTTAAAAAATAACAAACCAGTAAAGTTAGTCCAATTTTTTTAAATAATGTGAAAGATGATGTTACACCGAGTAAATAGATACCCAACATGTCACACTTTAAAATTACGCACACTCATGGAATGACGCCAAACTGCGGTACTTAAAAATCTCCATAGGTGACGCTTTAAAATTTTTTACAGGTTACATGTTTAGAGTTACAGAGGAGGTGCTAGAACTGTTGCTCACACTCTAATGCACACGGCGATACGTCACATGTGTGATTTGAACAGCGTTTACATATGTGGGAGGGACTTACGTGTGCGTTCGCTTCTGAGCACAAGCTACCGGGGACAGGGGCATTTTAAATTATTATTTTTTTATTTATTTTTTGTTTTACTTTATTTTTTTATTTTTACACTTTCTTTTACATTTTTTTTATCACTTTTATTCCTATTACAAGGAATGTAAACATCCCTTGTAATAGGAATCATTCGTGACAGGTCCTCTTATGGAGAGATGCGGGATCACTGGAAAGCATGGGATCGGAAAAAAAAATCCACAATCTAATGCTTACCAGCCATGATCATGGCTTTGTTTACATCAGCGACCCAGAGGTGATATCATAATGTCGCTCCGGGCCACTGACGATGATAGAGATGACTGGTGACCATATGGTCATCGGAAATCTCTATGGTCATCATCCAGCAGTGGCCGATTCTTTCTCTGGGTCCCCGATGGCACGGGAGAGCCTGGAGAAGCACCGGATGGCAGCAGGAGGGAGGTTGTCCCCTCCTGTCACCTGTAAGAACGATCAATTGGTGGAACCACAGGTATGATCATTCTTAAGGTGCATAGAATTGCCGGCTAAAAAAAAGGATATCTGAATGATGCCTGTAGCTGCAGGCATCTTTCAGATATTCCCACTGAAAGTCAAAGATGTCATATGACGCCTTTGGGCGGGAAGTGGTTAATATTGCATAAGCATAATACTTGAGTTTAGGATTATGTCTAGACATGTGCGGTTCGTTTCGTTCAGAATAAATATTCTGACAAATTTTTTGTTATTCGGAGATTGGGATACATCTGAATACCCGAATTAAAGTATAAACAACATTTTCTGAATGCTTCGAATAAGGAAACAAAATTTGTTCGCATTTCCAAAATTCGAATCAAATAAGTGCAATAAGTGCAATTTGCAAGTTGCTCCAGCTTTTTTTTGTATATACAGTATACAAGCATATCCATCATTTGCTGCAAACCTCCAAATAACTCCAAATATTATACAATGTACATGCATATCACAATGGTCTAATCCCTAGAACATATGTCATATGTAGTGCCAGGGAGACTTTACTTTTTCACAATTATTTTTAGAGATACACTTTCAAGAACATCAGAGCATGACAATCACTATTCTCTAACAAGACAAAACAGACCTGTCCAAAGATACAGCAATGACTTTACCAAACACCACAACAAAAATTACTTTAACTGCTTCCGGACCGCCCCATCTATACAGTAATCAGTGCATTCTTTTTTTTTTTTTAGCACTGATCACTGTATTGGTGTCACTGGTCACAAAAACGTGTCACTTAGGGTCAGATTTGTCCGCCGCAATGTCGCAGTCCCGCTAAAATTTGCAGATCGCCGCCATCACTAGTAAAAAATAAATAAGAAAATAAAAGTCCCTAAATCTATCTTGTAGTTTGTAGATGCTATAACTTTTGCACAAACCAATCAATATACGCTTACTGGGATTTTTTTTTACCAAAAATATGTAGCAGAATACATATTAGCCTAAATTGATGAAGAAAGGTGTTTCTTTACATTTTTTTTGGGATATGTATTATAGCAGAAAGTAAAAAATATTGTTTTTTTTTTTCCAAAATTGTCATTCTTTTTTTGTTTATAGTGTAAAAAATAAAAACTGCAGAGGTGATCAAATACCACCAAAAGAAAGCTCAATTTTTGGGAAAAAAAGGACATCAATTTTATTTGGGTACAGCGTCGCACGACTGTGCAATTACTGAATTATTTATATACCTTTGCCCTCCCAGTGGTTTTTGGGGCATATAACATAGGCCAGTTGTCATCAACCCTGTCCTCAGGGCCCACTAACAGGCCAGGTTTGCAAGATAGCAGAAATACATCACAGGTGATATCATTTGCTGCTCAGTGATTTCAGTATTCTAGTCTGCATCTCCCCAAGGTAATACATAAAACCTGGCCTGTTAGTGGGCCCTGAGGACAGGGTTGATGACCACTGACATAGGCTACTGGGGATGCTATAATTACTATCAAAAATTACACACATATATAAAAACTCAAGCTATTAGTATTCACTACAAACTGCTACTAATTCTTCTGTATCAAAATATACTAGCTTTATGTTGTCTATTTGTCGCAAGGTTGTAGGTTGGCAATTTTGGTTGTGTAGCAGACTTTAATGTTTCTGCCATTTGCTCAGTCTCTCACCCACTTTGGTAAGTAATTTAAAACTAACTAGTATGTAACAAACTAGTAAGTAATTAAAAAAATAAAAAAATATTAAATACATACATACACATCTAACATGAAAATAAAAACAGTATAAACTACAGATTAACCAAAAGTAATTAATTGTACTTACAGTATAAATGATCACATCTCAAGCACCAGTTTCATAAATCATAATAAATGTTATTTTAACATAACAGGGAAATGTTCTATGATATTCCTGGGGCACTGAATTCTAACTATTTCCTAGGAAGGCTACATCATCAGTGAATTTTAGGGAACACTCATAGTTATTCTGTGAGAATTTGGTAGAAAAAAAAGCAAATGTACTATTTCCCAAAATCTTGTGAGATTTTAGAAGTAAAACAATTTTTTTTCTAAACAGATGATATGGATATCATAGATGGGTTGGCCTAGAAAACTAGGAAAGAAGTTGTCCATGGATGACTTGGTTTTTAAAATTGATGTGTGGGCTTTTAGGCATGTGGTGGATAGAAGACTGAAATCTAAAAACATATACATTAATCATGTATGTAACAATATGAATATTTATGTGTTTCTTATAATCATTTAATTGATGTTAGTTTTTATCAAAAGGGGAGGGAAGGTCAGTTTTAACTAAGGCCTGCACTGAATGTTATTTACTTATGCTTACAAAATTAATGTAGCTTTAGGATTATTATGATGATGTACTAATAGACAGTATGTTAAAAGCTATTTTGGGGTTTGTCAAGAACAACAAAATATCTCAAACCTGTACTAATTACTAGGATTCAAATAAATAATTGTCAAGAACATGCATCCTTTGCCGTCACCTCCTCTATTGGGAGTGTCAGTTGAAAACCTCTTTCTTCATCAGATTGGATAATCAGGGGCGTTACGGTCTAATTTTTAGTTTGGAAGGCAGCAAGTTGATGATGTCTTTCAACTTTGGATGAGTGTTATAAATATTCAGCCATACCATTTGGTTTGTGTAAGAAACCTGTCAACTTCCAATATTTTGTGAAAGATATCGTCTGAGACCTCTTCTATTTATTTGTCATTGTATGTTTTGACAAACTGTTGATCTTGGTACTGCAGGAGAAAGAAAATAATATTGCTTATCTGTATCCACATGTTAATTACAAGAGTTATTTCATGATTGCAAGCCGGCAGAATCCCCTGACATATTTTGCCTGAGGGAGGTTAGTCATGGCTTGATTATCCCTAACTGACCAGAAAGTAACTAAAGTTAAAATGAATGTTTTATATATATATATATATATATATATATATATATATACGGTATATAGTGGGGACGGAAAGTATTCAGACCCCCTTAAATTTTTCACTCTTTGTTATATTGCAGCCATTTGCTAAAATCATTTAAGTTCATTTTGTTTCCTCATTAATGTACACACAGCACCCCATATTGACAGAAAAACACAGAATTGTTGACATTTTTGCAGATTTATTAAAAAAGAAAAACTGAAATATCACATGGTCAGTATTCAGACTCTTTGCTGTGACACACATATATTTACCTCAGGCGCTGTCTATTTCTTCTGATCATCCTTGAGATGGTTCTACACCTTCATTGAGTCCAGCTGTGTTTGATTATACTGATTGGACTTGATTAGGAAAGCCACACACCTGTCTATATAAGACCTTACAGCTCACAGTGCATGTCAGAGCAAATGAGAATCATGAGGTCAAAGGAACTGCCTGAAGAGCTCAGAGACAGAACTGTGGCAAGGCACAGATCTGGCCAAGGTTACAAAAAAATTTCTGCTGATTTTAGCAAATGGCTGCAATATAATAAAGAGTGAAAAATTTAAGGGGGTCTGAATACTTTCCATCCCCACTGTATTTATATAATTTATTCATTTACAAATGGAAAAAAAAATATACACCATAATCATGACGTAACAACAATTAGGATAATGCTATAAAAGTATTTGCAAAGCGATTCTTTCCGTCAAATTTATCCCACCTATAAATGCATACTAAAATATCAGTGCGTAAATTAGGGATCTAAGAAAACATATTCAAGAAATATTTTTTCAATAGTCATAATTAGACATGTGCATGACAAAAAAATGTGTTTAGTTTTGTTTAGATTCCTTAATCTAGTATTTTGTTAATTTAGTTTCATCAGATTCGGTTGCTTCTTTCAATTCGTATTCGGAATTTGTTCTATGTCTTTTTCGAATTTTCTTCGAATTTACAGTTTTTTTTTTTATTTAAAGCGTTCGAATCAAAAAATTTTGATTAGAATGTGCTGGCATTCACATAATATGCACGTGTAATACATTTTACAGGTTACCAACATGGCAGTATACTAGTGTTTTATACTAGTTCATACATCCTACTAAGAAGCTTCATGTTTAACCACCTTTGGCGAAAACAGCTGAGCAGCTGCCACAAGGAATTGCTAGAAAAGAGTTGCCATCACAGGGACTGAAGCAGCCACCGCAGTGACTGGAGCAGTCGTTGGAGTGCCGTCCCCATGCCTGCCCTTGGTAGATGTTTTGGGCATTCCCTATTTGTTCTTGGCTCCTGGACCCTTTGGCGCATGGATGGTGAGCCAATATAGCCTGTAATATGTTATTGTTATTTGTATATATTTTTTGTGTATGTTTTTGCATTTTTGATACTTGCTATTTTATTTTTTAAATTGCCATTTGTTCAATGTTCTAAAGTTCCCTTCTGCTCCTCCTGATGAAGCAGGATGATCCCACAAAATCAATATCTCCTAATCTGGATATCCCTTGAAGCAACATCCTATTTCTAATTTAACATATGGTTGAACGGCCATATAAGTGTACATACATGTGAAATAACTCGCTAAACCACCTGCACAAGGTAATTGTAATTTGGGGTAACTGCTGCTATCAATATCCATGACCCCATACACCATACAAATGTCATTATAAAAAAGAGCTGTGCTTTCCCTATAAGCATATACTGTATACCAAAATGTGATGCAGTGTTCAATAATTAGAGTTGGGCCATTGGTTCGGCCCCAGCAAAAGTTTGGGCGGAACATTGGCTGTTCGCCCTATTCATTGAACACTCAAACTTGCAGGTTTTTTGGTGAGTGTGCATTTTGCGCCCTGATTGGGCAAAGCTTTGCCCAATCAGGGTGCAGTATAATCTAGTTGCTAAGGAGCAGGGCCCAGAAGCCAGCCACAGAGTTCTTAACAACCGATGAGTCATCAGTTGTCAGTGGACTTCTCCACTTACAGCTGAGTAAAAAAAAAAAGATGCCAGTAGAAAAAGTAAAAAGAAAATGGCGTGGACCCCCCCCAAAATTCATACCAGACCCTTATCTGGGCATGCAGCCTTGCAGGTCCCTGAACCATACCAGGCCACATGCCCTCAACATGGGAGGGGTGGGTGCTTTGGGCACCTTTGTTTTGGGCACCTTGTCCCCATGTTCCCCATGCCCATCCCCACAACCATGGCCAGTGGTTGTGGGGGTCTGCAGGCAGGGAATTTATCAGAAGCTGGAAGCCCCCAGATCCCAGCCGCCATGTGAATGAGCATGGGGTACATAGTACCCCTACCCATTCATCAAAAAAGTGTCAAAAAGTAATAAAAAACGCGCACACAGTTTTTGATAATTCCTTTATTAAAAAATAAAAAAACAGTGTCCCCCCAATGTAAATCCATTGTCAATCACGCCACCCTCCGCACCTGAAAAAAAAAAAAAGCCTACTGCAGGCTCCGCTGTTTGACAGTTCTTATATAGGTAAGGGGCAGGGCCATCTGGCTATGCCACTTGGTGGCACTGCTCCTTCAGACGCCACAGACCGGTGCAACCACACACCCCTCCATTTTGAGGGCATGTGGCCTGGTATGGAACAGGAGGGGGGCGCTCGCTTGTCCCTCCCCTTTTCCGACCTGCCAGGTCACTTGCCCGAATAAGGATCTGGTATAAATTTTGGGGGGACCCAATGCCTTTTTTAAAAAAAAGAGTGTTTTTTTCTTTTTTTTTTCAATAGCCGGGTGCCGACAATAGCAACAGCGAGCCATTTTAAATGTGATCTGACTTTCGAAATGTCATTTTTGCTGCAGCATGTTCTATATATGCTACAGATGCGCCACTTTACAGGCAGACTAAGGGGACCCCCAGGCACTATATATTTAAAGGAATTTTTCATTTTTATTGTTGCACTTTAAGCATCATTAAAATCATAATCGTAGCAGAGCCAGGATCATACACAGGAGATCAAGCAGAGGGAGCTGGAAGCAAGACAGGAAAGGAAAAGGGTAACAGGAGATGGAGAGAAAGCAGGTGGTAAGGGATCAGGCTGCAGGGCAGGGGTCCAGGAACAAGAAACAGGATAAAGGATGCAGCATGCAGCATGCAGAATCACACAGAGACACAGGTCAGGGGCACATGAAGACACTGGGCTGGGAGACTGGGTTGGGAGACACCTAATGATGGATGCTGGAACTGCAGCCTGTGGATCTGGGAGCCACAGTTCCACCAGCTCCAAACAGCCATAGCTGAACCTGTCCATAAAAGACAGTCTTCTGTTACACAAGTCCAGAGAAAAAGTTTTTCGTAGGCTGAATAAATGGCAGGTTCCAAGTGGGATGCCCTACTGCCAAGATCCATCAATAGGCAAAGTGCCTCACCGCCTGGGTCAAGTGACTGGCTGGGTAATAGGGATGAGCTTCGAGTTCGAGTCGAACTCATGTTGGACTCGAACATTGGCTGTTCGCCGAACAGCGAACAAACAGCGAATAAATTCTTATATGCAAGTTATTGTCATAAAAAGTGTTTGGGGACCTGGGTCCTGCCCCAGGGGACATGGATCAATGCAAAAAAAAGTTTTAAAAACGGACGTTTTTTCAGGAGCAGTGATTTTAATAATGCTTGAAGTCAAACAATAAAATTGTAATATCCCATTAAATTTCATAGCTGGGGGGTGTCTATAGTATGCCTGTAAAGGGGCGCATGTTTCCCGTGTTTAGAACAGTCTGACAGCAAAATGACATTTCAAAGGAAAAAACCCATTTAAAACTACTCGCGGCTATTGCATTGCCGGTCTGACAATACACATAGAAGTTCATTGATAAAAACGGCATGGGAATTCCCCACAGGGGAACCCCGAACCAAAATTTAAAAAATAAATGATGTGGGGGTCCCCCTAAATTCCATACCAGGCCCTTCAGGTCTGGTATGGATATTAAGGGGAACCCCGGCCAAAATGTAAAAAAAAAATGACGTGGGGGTCCCCCTAAATTCCATACCAGACCCTTCAGGTCTAGTATGGATTTTAAGGGGAACCCCGCGCCAAAAAAAAAAAAATCCATACCAGACCCTTATCTGAGCACGCAACCTGGCAGGTCGCAGGAAAAGAGGGGGGGACGGGAGTGTGGCCCCCCCTCCTGAACCGTACCAGGCCACATGCCCTCAACATTGGGAGGGTGCTTTGGGGTAGCCCCCAAAACACCTTGTCCCCATGTTGATTTGGACAAGGGCCTCATCCCCACAACCCTGGCCGGTGGTTGTGGGGGTCTGCGGGCAGGGGGCTTATCGGAATCTGGAAGCCCCCTTTAACAAGGGGACCCCCAGATCCCAGCCCCCCCTGTGTGAAATGGTAAGGGGGTACTTACCCCTACCATTTCACACAAAAAACTGTCAAAAAAGTTAAAAATGACAAGAGACAGTTTTTGACAATTCCTTTATTTAAATGCTTCTTCTTTCTTCCTTCATCTTCTTCTTCTTCTGGTTCTTCTGGTTCTTCCTCTGGCGTTCTCGTCCAGCATCTCCTCCGCGGCGTCTTCTATCTTCTTCTCCTCGGGCTGCTCCGCACCCATGGCATGGGGGGAGGCTCCCGCTCTTCTCTTCTTCATTTTCTTCTTCTCTTCTTCTCTTCTTCATTTTCTTCTCCGGGCCGCTCCGCACCCATGCTGGCATGGAGGAAGGCTCCCGCTGTGTGACGGCGTCTCCTCGTCTGACGGTTCTTAAATAATGGGGGGCGGGGCCACCTGGTGACCCCGCCCCCCTCTGATGCACGGGACATGACGGGACTTCCCTGTGGCATTCCCCGTGACATCACAGGGAAGTCCTGTCAAGTCACCGTGCGTCAGAGGTGGGGGGGGTCACCGGGTGGCCCCACCCCCCATTATTTAAGAACCGTCAGACGAGGAGACGCCGTCACACAGCGGGAGCCTCCCTCCATGCCAGCATGGGTGCGGAGCGGCCCGGAGAAGAAAATAAAGAAGAGAAGAAGAAGATGAAGAAGATGAAGAGAAGAGTGGGAGCCTCCCCCCATGCCATGGGTGTGGAGTGGCCCGAGGAGAAGAAGATAGAAGACGCCGTGGAGGAGATGCTGGACGAGAACGCCGGAGGAAGAACCAGAAGAAGAAGATGGAGGAAGATAGAAGAAAGAAGAAGTATTTAAATAAAGGAATTGTCAAAAACTGTCTCTTTCCATTTTTAACATTTTTGACAGTTTTTTAGTGAAATGGTAGGGGTAAGTAGCCACTTACCATTTCACACGGGGGGGGCGGGATCTGGGGGTCCCCTTGTTAAAAGGGGCTTCCAGATTCCGATAAGCCCCCCGTCCGCAGACCCCCACAACCACTGGCCAGGGTTGTGGGGATGAGGCCCTTGTTCTCATCAACATGGGGACAAGGTGTATTGGGGGGCTACCCCAAAGCACCCTCCCAATGTTGAGGGCATGTGGCCTGCTACGGTTCAGGAGGGGGGGCGCTCTCTCGTCCCCCCTCTTTTCCTGCGGCCTGCCAGGTTGCGTGCTCAGATAAGGGTCTGGTATGGATTTTTGGGGGGACCCCACGCCGTGTTTTTTTTTTTTTTTGGCGCGGGGTTCCCCTTAAAATCCGTACCAGACCTGAAGGGTCTGGTATGGAATTTAGGGGGACCCCCCACATCATTTTTTTTTTAAATTTTGGTTCGGGGTTCCCCTGTGGGGAATTCCCATGCCGTTTTTATCAATGAACTTCTATGTGTATTGTCAGACCGGCAATGCAATAGCCGCGAGTAGTTTTAAATGGGTTTTTTCCTTTGAAATGTCATTTTGCTGTCAGACTGTTCTAAACACAGGAAACATGCGCCCCTTTACAGGCATACTATAGACACCCCCCAGCTATGAAATTTAAAGGGATATTACACTTTTTTGTTTGACTTTAAGCATTATTATAATCACTGCTCCTGAAAAACGGCCATTTTTAAAACTTTTTTTTGCATTGATCCATGTCCCCTGGGGCAGGACCCAGGTCCCCAAACACTTTTTATGACAATAACTTGCATATAAGCCTTTAAAATTAGCACTTTTGATTATTCATGTTCGTGTCCCATAGACTTTAACGGTGTTCGCGTGTTCGAACAAACTTTTTTCCTGTTCGCATGTTCTGGTGTGAACCGAACAGGGGGGTGTTCGGCTCATCCCTACTGGGTACCCCAATGTTGGGTTCAAGCAACTGGCTGGGTGTCCTGTTGGTCAGATTCTCTGAGATGTACAGTATTTGACACTCTGAGTCGATTGGGTCATGTGACAATACTGGAACCCAGACACTCCAATGTCTCGTCATAACCATGTAGCTTGCCTGGTTTCCAGGACTTGCTCCATACATCAAAAGCCACCTAGGTCTCTTCGAGACATTGGTTACCCGACCCGGGTCCGCTAGTACTCCTGGAGCTGTGGCAATCGTACTTGGGTCATGGCAACGGACAGATCATACTTTGCCATTCCCTGGAAGCTTACCACAACCAGGGCCATGAAGGCAAATGCAGTTACCAGTTACCAAGGGTATGTCTGGACCACCAGGCTTTGGCACCATAAGAGCAAAACACTGCCAGAGGGCAGAAGCACATCAGGCTGATCAGCAGGCAGAGGCACATCAGGCTGAGCAGCGGACAAAGGCACATCAGACTGGGCAGTGGGCAGAGGCACATCAGGCATGGCAGTGGGCAGAGGATCATCAGGCTGGGCAGTGGGCAGAGGACCATCAAACGGGACAGCAAGCACCAGACCATCAGGCTGGGCAGCAGGCATTGGATCAGCAGGCACAAGATCATCAGGCTGGGCAGCAGGCACTGGATCATCAGGCTGAGTAGCGGGCAGAGGCACATCAGGCTAGGCAGCAGGCAGAGGCACTTTAGGCTGGGCAGCAGGCAGAGGACCGGAAAGGTCAAGCTGGTCATCAGGTTCAGGACCATCAGAAGCTGGCCTAACCCCATTGGCAATCATAGAGGCAGGCTTGAGCAGATTGTCTGGTGTGGAGACAGGCTGGACCAGTTTGGCTGGTGTGGAGGCAGACTGGAGCAGATCAGCTGGGGTGGAAGTAGACTGGAGCAGATTGACTGGCATGGAAGCAGACTGGAGCAGATCGATCAGTATGGAGGCAGACTTGGATAGTGGCAGGATTGTGGAAAATCCTGTTGGTAAAAACTTCAGTTTTTTTGGGGATTAGCCACTGAGATCCTGCATGTGAATGCAGGGCTATGAGCAGGGGGTTTAGCTGAGGGAAGAGAAGAGCTGAGGGATGGTGAAAAAGAGGGAGCAGTTGCTAAGTAGGATTTGTGTGGGATTTCCACAGGCAATGGAGAAATGGTAAAAGCAGGGTAGGTGCAGCAAGTGGAAATAGGGTACTGACACATAGTTGGTAGCAGGCAGGGGCGGCCCATCCATTAAGGGTGCACAGGCGCTGCCCCCTCTATCCACACCACCCCCTATATGAATAATTATGCATATCATTAATCTATCTACGTCCGCCGTGCCACCCCCTATTCAAGCGTCTGGCCCCTTTCAGGACACCAGGCACATGAATTACAGCGGCCGGGCGGGGTTTGAAGCATCTGATTAGAGCCATAGGCTTTAATAGGCTTCAAAATATGGTGGCCTAGTGGCGCAGAGCATTGCGCTCGGAGCCCACCCAGGTGTGTTTGAAAAACAAATGAATATTCACTTTTCTAACATTGAATCGCTTCTCCGCCAATCAGGAAGCATGGGTCTGCTACCCATCACCTGCTTGGCTGAAAGGACAAGCGATCCTATTGGACGCCTAGCAGGAGGAAAGAAGAGATGCACAGTGGAAGCATGGAGGACACAGGAGCTGCCGCCTGACTTGCCTCCCGTCCCACAGCTCGCCGCTGCCTGACCCACTGCCTGACCCACTGCCTGACCCACTGCCCATCCCACAGCTCACCGCTGCCTTACCACCTGCCTGAACCTCCGTCCGTCCCACAGCTTGCCGCCATCACCCGCTGCCTGATCCACCACCAAGATGGGGTAAATGCCGGGCAGACAACGAGCAGGCAGGCAGGGGGGTGCTGGTTAAATGCCGCCGGGGGTTTAGGGTTGTTCTGGTTAAGTGCTGAGGGGGGGTCACAGTGGCTGCAATTGATGGACACAGTGAGGTTGCAATTGACAGGCACAGTGGCTGCAATTAAAGGGCACAGTGAGGCTGCAATTGATGCTTTTTTCAGTATTTTTCAGAATTTTTCAGTTTGTTTGCGCCCCCCCCCCAAAAAAAAAAATGCGAGCACCAGCTGCCACTGGTAGCAGGGTATACTGGGTGGCAACTGTAATTGTTGTGGATGATGGAGAGGGAGATACATGAGAAGGCAGGTGTCTAGCAGCAGGAATGGGTTCATGCAAGCTAACTGAGGCTGAGTGCAATATATCTGACAATGCTTGTAGTAACTTTAGTTTACATGCTGCCTGTTTGACAAGAGACTTCCCTGCATTAATACACTCCACTAGCACCTGTTGGAAACATGCTGTATAGTGTTTAAAGAAATAAGCTGAGTCATCTTCCAATAACCATACCAGTGATTCTACCTGAGCCATACTGAAGGGGGGAGAAATGTCATCACTGCCTTTAGGAATACTGAACAAAGCCATTTCCGCTCAAACCTGAATCAAAGCCTGAACATCACCAAACAACATCCTACCCTGAGCAACTAGGGAATAAGCAAGACTAATACATTCTAACAGCTGATCTCTGGCTTACTCCCTCAATATCTGGTGGCAGTATACTTTTTCCTCTGTCACTAGCAAAGTATATAACCTCCTCAGAATGCATCTTGCCACAAATAATAGCAGAGCCAAGATGGCTTCCTTGTGCAGCCACTTCTGGTCCGGAACTGGTGTGACCAGAAATGTGTGGACTGCCACAGAGAATACCAGCACAAGTACAATGTACAGTAAAGTAATATAATTTATTTAAAAGATAAGTGAATAACTTACCTCCAACATACCAAACTGTGTAAAACAAACCAGAAAACCAAACAAATAGTGACACATGATATACAACTTCCTAAACTAAGTATATATAGCAAGTAGGGAATGCAAAATCGTAATCGTTTGCAGAGCCAGGGTCATACATGGAAGATCAAGCAGAGGCAGCTGGGAGCAAGACAGGACAGGGAAAGGGTAACAGGAGACAGCGAGAGCATGTGGGAAGGGATCAGGCTGCAGTGCAGGGGTCCGGGTCCAGGAACAGGATGCATGATGCATGATGCAGGATCACAAGGACACAGGTCAGGGGCACATGGAGACCAAAACACCAAGGCAACCAGAGCAGGACAGACAGGACTTAAATATGCTTCCTGCAAACAGCATCAGGTGCTGACTAAGAATATGAGCTTCTGGCTGCTGAGAGACACCCGCTGGTGGATGCTGGAACCGCAGCCTATGGATCTGGGAGCCACAGTGCCACCAGCAGGTGAGCCCTTTCCTGACAGGTTCACTGCGGGTCAATAACCTCTAATTCCACAGTCTTCCTTTTGGGCTGTCTACCTATCTGAGGACCTTCACTAAGGTTCTGACTAGGGATGAGCTGAACACCGCACACCGAACATCGCGGTTCGCAGCAGAACACCGTGAACAGGCAAAAAAAGTGTGAGAACACGCAAACACTGTTAAAGTCTATAGGACACGAACATGAAAAATGTATGGGGACACAGGTACTGCCCCAGAGGACATGTTTCAATGCAAAAAAAACAACTGTTTTTTTCAGGAGCAGTGATATTAATAATGCTTAAAGTGAAAGAATAAAAATTAAATATTCCTTTAAATATATGTAAAGTAGCGCATCCCATGTTTATAACAGTACTGCAGCAAAATTACATTTCTAAAGGAAAAAAATGTAATTTAAAATTGCTCACGGCTGTAATGCATTGCCATATCCTGGCAATGTACATAAAAAATCATGGCATGGGTCCCCCCCTGTCCATACCATGCCCTTGGGGTCTGGTATAGATATTAAGGGAAACCCCACGCCAAAATAAAAAAAATGGTGTGGGGTCATCCCCAAAATCCATACCAGACCCTTATCCGAGCATGCAACCTGGCAGGCCGCAGGAAAAGGGGGGGCGAGAGAGCGCCCCTACACTCCTGAACCATACCATGCCCTCAACATGGAGAGGGTGTTTTGGGGTCCCCCAAAGCACCTTGTCTCCATGTTGATGGGGACAAGGGCCTCATCACCACAACCCTTGCCCGTTGGTTGTGGGGTGTGCGGGCGGGGGGGCTTATCGGAATCTAGAAGCCCCCTTTAACAAGGGAGACCCCAGATCCCGGACCCCCACCCTATGTGAATGGGTAGGGGGAAAATTGTACCCCTACCCATTCACCAAAAAAAGTGTCAAAAAATAAAAACTAGAGCAGACAGTTTTTGACAATTCCTTTATAAAAAAAGTGTCCCATGATGTAAATTCATCATCAATGACGGCGTCCAATGGTCCAGAGAGAAAAAAACTCTGCCTCAATGGGAGGCATCCCACCGTCTGCCATATTTTCTCTTTGACAGCTCTTATATAGGGGGGTGGGGCACCCGTTTACATCACCGGGTGGCCACGCCCTTGTCTATGGATGCAGAGTTTTTCTGTTTTTTTTTCTCTGGACCATCAGACGCCATGATTGAGGATGGATTTACATCACAGGACACTTTTATTTTGTATTTTTTTTAATAAAGGAATTGTCAAAAACTGTCTGCTGTCATCTTTCCTTTTTTTTGCGCTTTTTTTGGTGAGTGGGTAGGGGTACAATGTACCCCTACCCATTCACATAGGGGGCCCGGGATCTGGGGGCCGCCTTGTTAAAGGTGGCTTCCAAATTCCGATAAGCCCCCCACCCACAGACCCCCACCACCACCGGGCAAGGGTTGTGGGCATAAGGGCCCTTGTCCCCAATCAACACGGAGACAAGGTGCTTTGGAGGGGACCCCAAAGCACCCTCCCCATGTTGATGGCATGTGGCCTTTTCCTGCGGCCTGCCAGGTTGCATGCTCGGATAAGGATCTGGTATGGATTTTGGGGGGGCACCACGCCTTTTTTTTATTTCGGCGCAGGGTTCCCCTTAAAACCCATACCAGACCTGAAGGGCCTGGTATAGATTTTAGGAAGGACCCCCACGCCATTTTTAAAAAATTTTGGTGCAGGGTTCCCCTTAACCACTTCAATACACTGTGTTATATAAACTGCACTTCCTGCATTGACTGAATAGAGTCTACACTGAATATTTAGTCTACACTAAATGCAGAGTGTGTGTGTATATATATTTATATATATTATATTATATATATATTTATATATACATATCAAATACACTGCCTGCATGCCACCAACTAACCTGCCTAATCTCTCTTCATTCATAATTACACTATATACGGCTGCCAAGTAAGCAGCCTTATATAGTGTGAGGCATGGACTTAGCCCCTGCCTTTGGCCAATTATGGCTCTCTCAGCAGAGCGTGCTGTGATTGACCAAAGCATGCAGGTCTGGTGCATGCTTTGGCCAATCATAAGACGCCAATGCACTGCGATCTCGCAGTGCATTATGGGGTGTTCCACGGCGCTCAAATTTGCCACAAACACCCCATAATGTTTGGTATTTGCAGAATGGACGAACACCCGATGTTGAAGTCAAACTTATGTTCGACTCCAATATCTGGCTCATTCCTAGTTCTGACTGCAGTACTATCTCCCTTCAAAAAGCAAGGCCTTCACATACATCATTATCTGGATAACATCCTTTTGCTACCATGCAATCCGGAACAGGCAAGTACTGAGACACTGTAATAATTTGGTTGGATCATTAACCACAAAAAGAGTCAAATACTTGTGACCCACAACACCTTCAAAGTCTTTCTTCCAACCCAAAAATGTAACAGCCATCAGAGGGAAGGTCCAAACAGAAATTGTTGTGTTTTCCTATGTCACCCATGTCACCTAAAAACACTCTTTCCACTATATGGTATTTTAACATTTTAAATGTCGACCATACCACAGTGCTCAGCTCACCATTTTTTTCATATTTACCTTCAAAATTGTTAGAATTTACTATCAATATTCACACCACTATAGACTTTACATCCTGTATTCCATGGGTTTGGGTGTTTGGGATTTATTCTGACATGCAAAAACACTCTTGTAATGAAAGAAAAAAATGTGCAGGCATTTTGCCATGTCTGCTAACAGGGAACTTAAAAGCACTAATGCATCATATGTAGTGACAAGTTTCTCTAACAGGGCTTCTACAACTAGGAGTTACTTGATGATGACAAGAAGGGCAGGTATAAATCACTATATTAACACAGACTTGTTTTATACCTGTAAACCGATGCAGTTGGCCAAACCACTCCTTTTGCTAGATGTGAAATTTGATTTATGGCAGAATTGATGCAATGTATTATATACACGAGTGATGTCTTTAGTTTTTCTACAGTGTTGACAAAATAAGGGAACTGTCTATATTTATTCAGTGAACAAATCATCTAAAATGGAATGTCAAAGGGTGACTGTTGAAGGGCTTTATACTTTAGAGTGTCAAAACACTATCAAAAATGTAATCTTAAAGTGGAGTTACACCCAAAATGGAACTTCCGCTTTAAGGGAAGGTGACCCCCTGACATGCCACATTTGGTATGTCATTTTTTTGGGAGGGAGCAGAAATCCTCTTTTTAGAGGGTTCCAGTTCCCACTTCCTCCCGGGGCACTGCGGTGTTGGAAGGACATTCACCTCTCCCCCCTCCCTCTCCGTAGTCATCTAGGACACGTCACAGGTCCCAGATGATTGCCTGGCTAGTCACACAGCGCAGCGCGGCACACGCATGCGCAGTGCGTGCCTGGCTGTGAAGCCACAGCCGGGCACCCACAATGAAAATGCCGGCACCACAGAGAGGAGGGGGAGACGAGCGGGGCTTGTTCCCCCGCATCGCTGGAGCCTGGGACAGGCGAGTGTCCGATTATTAAAAGTCAGCAGCTGCAGTATTTGTAGCTGCTGACTTTTAATTTTTTTCCGGCGGAACTCTGCTTTAAAGCCGTTTTTTTTAAATATGGTGAAACTATATTTATAGTCATAAAAAAAAGTACTAGTGCATAAAATTCTGTATTATTAGCACCATTTTAATTTTAACCTTTACAATGAGCTTGATAAGATTACATGCATTTGCAGCGGGCACTTACATTTTCCTGCCTTAGGTTTTATTCACCATGGTTACTGCTGGGATAACAATGATTTTCAAATCTAAAACATATTTGGGACTTATTTTCTATAGATTACTCATGGATGACACATTTTATACAGGAAACACTTTATATTCCCAAGCATCACTGAGTTACTGACGTACATATTTTCCTTTAAGAATACATGTATAACTTTTGGTTAAAATGTTACATATGTATCAAATAGAAATTAAATAATGTAAATAGTATTAAGAAAGGATTACATAAGATTCGTTTACTAACGGTAGATCTTTTTTCATACCTTACTTGGAGTGAATATGGAACCTTGTTCTGGATTTTTTAGAAAGTCTTTATGTGTTGAAAATATTTTTTATATACAGTATATTAGTATCATGTCAACACATTTACAGAACTTTACGGAGCAGACTAGACTCTAGCAGACTCTATCAATATTCTGGCAAAACTTAATAACTGAAAAAACTTGCTCTGGTAGTTTGCCTGCTCCTTGCCCACAGTACTTTTAACAGGGTTTGAATCCTTAAACCCACCATTATTTTGGGCTGTAAGTATACTTAGCATTGAACCCAACTGAAGTATATGGACGGTGAATGGTCTTGTGTTGTGTCCCCACCTCCTCAAGAGGTCTTGTCTTGTGCCAGGTCTCCGCTTCATCAGGTCATGTCTAAAATATTAGGGCAAGCTACAAATAATAGGATTTTTTAATACAGCTTGCCTGTAAAATCCTTTTCTTGAGAGTACATCACGGGACACAGAGGCTCTATTAATTACTTGGTGGGTTAGATAGTCACCATCAGGTGATTAGACACTGGCAAACCCTAATTACAAGGTGAGGTCCTCCCCTATATAACCCCTCCCATATGCAGAGTACCTCAGTTTTGTAGCAAAGCAATAAGTATCCCAACGTATATATCCATAAATCCCACATGATGTACTCTCAAGAAAAGGATTTTACAGGTAAGCTGTATTAAAAAATCCTATTTTCTTGTCCATACATCACGGGACACAGAGGCTCTATTAATTACTTAGTGGGATGTCCCAGAGCAATGCCCAAATTGAGGGAAGGGAGACAATACGTCTGTTCCACATGCTAGTGGACCCTTTGTTTTTAGACACAGATCAAAAAGCAGACCGCCATTGGATGTGAGGACCTATACTGCTGCCTGCAGCACACTGCGCCTGAAGGTGGTATCCTCATGCCCTTTAACATCCACTCAAAAGAATTCAGTGAAAGTATGGATGGAAGACCAAGTTGCAGCCTTGCAGATCTGAGCCAAGGAGCCCTGGTGAAGCACTGCCCATGAAGCACTTAGTGCTCTAATCGAGTGCGCTCTCAAATGAAACCATAAGCCTGAACAATAACCTGACGAATCTACTTAGAGATAGTGGATTTCGAAGGTTGCCTGGCCCTTTCTAGGACCTTCCGGCAGCATAAACAAAGCATCAGCTTTTTGTATCAGAGCAATCGCTTTCAGATAGACCTTGACTGTTCTTACTACTTTAAGAGAGGGTAACAACCTTTCTTCCACAGAATGCGGGCCCGTACAAGGATGGTAGGACAACATCTTGGTTCAGATGAAAACCTGATACCACCTTAGGCAGCAAAAAGCTGTTAATTCTGATACCCCTCTAGCAGAGGATATGACAACCAGAAACTTGATCTTCTGGTCAAAAGAACCAAAAGAATATGGTGTATTAGTTCAGAAGGCTGTTTTTGTAAAAAAACAGACCACTTAAATCCCACGGACACAAGGGAGACTCAACTGGCGGAATTAAATGCAATATCCCTTGGATAAAAAGCCTGGACTAAGGAATGAGAGGCGAGTTGCCTCTGAAAAAAATTTAATAAGGCTGAGAACTGACCCTTGATGTGCTCAAGGCCAGATCCATTTCTACCCCTAACTGACACTACCATACCTTTGAGGATGCCAACTCCTGGATTCACGCCAGGAAACATATGCCTTCCAGGCTCTGTGAGAGACGAGCCTGGAGGCCGGCCCCCTAGCATTAACCAAAGTAGAGAGAACTGGACCCGAAAGCCCATGACTTTTCAGGATGTAGGTATCAACAGTCAAACCATCCAATTTAGATTCCGTAAGGAAGGATGGAATACTAGTCCCTGTGAGAGCAGGTCTAGGCGTAGTGGAAGAATCCACAGTCTTCCTACTGCCATCTTTAGGATATCTGTATATCAAGGCCTTCTGGACCAGGCTGAAGCCATTAGAATAACCAGTTGCTTCCCCGCCCCGATCCTGTGAAGAAGACGCGGAAGAGCGGAACCAGAGAAAACACCTAGGTCAGAGAGAACTGATCCCAAGGAATTATCAATGCATCTGTTCCACATGCTAGTGGACCCTTTGTTTTTTTTAAAAAATGTCCAGCTTTATGTTGAACCTGGAGGCTAGAAGATCTACATCCGGGATACCCCATTTCTGGCATATAGCCTGAAATATGGAGGGGTGTAGAGACCATTCTCCGGGACACAGCTGCTGGTGGCTTAAATAATCCGCCTGCCAATTTTCCATCCTTGGAATGAAGTCTGCAGATAGGCAAGGAACATGCCTCTCTGTCAAAACAAAAATGATTCACCTCCCTCTGGGCATTCGACTCCTGGTGCCTGCTTGATTGATATAGGTCACTGCTGTAGCATCGTTGGATTGTATCCGGACAGGACATCCTTGTGACCTGTAAGTCCAGGCCCTGAGGGACAAACGTACTGAATCTCCAGGATATTGACAGGCAGGAACCTTTTGGTTTGGACCACTTTCCTTGGAAGGGAAAGCTCTTCTAGAACTGCACCCCAGCCTATAAGGAGGACTGGAATAAAGGATTTTCCTGTAGATTTTTGGCTAACAACCACCAACTGAGGCTCTTATGTACTTCTAACGTCAGGCGCCTGGAAAAAACTAAGGCTTGGATCCTCTTGCTCAAAGCAGACAGTAGGCTGTTCAGTAATGGCGTTGAGTGAAAACTGGGCAAAAGGAACAGCCTTAAATGAGGCTACCATCTTCCCCAACAACCTCATACAAAGGCAAATGGAAGATCTATCCCTTGCTTTGCCCACTTGGGCCAAATCTTTATGGTCTTGGCCTTTGATTCGGGTAAAAGATACCTTGTTTTGGGCTATGTCCCCAAATACTCTAGCCTCTATAGGGGCTCTAAAGACCATGCTGGACAAACTTAGGTCCAGCAATGCTACCGACTGATCTATCGGCAGGAGATTGCCTTGGTATGCCATTACAGCTATACCCTGAGCCCTTTAGATCTGCTAGAGGCGGACCCTAGCAGCTTATAAAAGACTTGAGCATGGTGGCAAACCACAAGGGCAAGCCTACCAACCAGAAGAGGTGCTGTTTCCCTGTGAATTGCAGACAAGTTCTGAAAACACATATGCAAACGATTCTCCATAAGTGTAAGTGGCAAGAGTTAACGCCATATGTCTCAAAAGAAGCGTACGTGAAGCATGAATTTTCTACAATACAGTAAAACCTTGGTTTGCGAGCATAATTCGTTCCAGAAACATGCTTGTAATCCAAAGCACTTGTATATCAAAGCATTTTTTTACAGTGTATAAAAGAGAAGAGAGGCACCTCTGAGTGTAGCAATAAGTTGCTAAATGTGGTACCTTCATTAAATGTAACCATATTGCTAAACTTAGAGGCTGCTCTCTTTTTTTTTATACTCAGCTGTGACATGACACTACTCTTATATCAAGTCATCGCATGTATATCAAGGAAAAATGTATTAAAACGTTTTGCTTGGCTTGCAAAACGCTCTCAAACCAAGTTACTCTCAAACCAAGGGTTTACTGTATGTTTAAAAACATAAAATGTGTGCGCTGTACACATGCATACCTATAGCACATGTGCTATGGAACGGGCACCTTGCAAGCAAGCATGCGTCTCTGAATGTGTAATGCAAGATTACACATCATATAACCAGGCAGACACATATTCCTATGTGAACATAAGGAATCCTGTATAATTAAGGAGGCTAAATTAACATGCCTCGTTATGCAACCATGCAAATCTAGGTGATTATGCAACCTTAGGCGACCATGCATTCTTATGCGATTCGGCATCTTTTATGCGACCAAACATTCTATACATTATAGGCACTACTGTGTGGACAAGTACCCTTGTGAGACTAAGGACTCTTATGTGATCAAGCACCTCTGTGCGATCCAGCATCTTTATGCAATCAAGCATCTTTATGCCATTTTAAGCATTTCTGAAAAAAAAATTTGCTTCTCCGTGTGACCAAGTATCCTTGAGTAATAAAGGACTCTTGTGGGATTAAGCACCCCTGTGTGATCCTGCATCTTTATGCAATCAAGCATCTTTATGCGTTTTTAGGCATTTCTGTAAAAACAAGCCTCTCCGCGTGACCAAGTATCCTTGTGTAATCAAGGACTCTTGTGAGGTCAAACACACTGGTGTGATCCTGCAACTTTATGCACCCAAGCATTCTTATGCGATTTGGGCATTTTTGTGAAAACAAGCCTTTCTGCGTGAGCAAGTATCCCTGGGCAAACAAGGACTCTTGTGGGGTCAAGCATTCTTGTGCGACCCCGTATCTTTAAGCAAACAGGCATTTATGCGTTTTTAGACAATTATGCGATTTTAGGCATTAATGCGATTTTTAGGCATTTCTGCGCAAATAATCACTTAACAACCAAGCATGCTCATGCGACTATGTAAGTCCACCACAAACAGAAAAAAACATGTATCTCTATGTGTATTACATGTTATGCCACATGCATCTTGTACATTCCAATACTCAGGTAATTTATGCAAATATGTGGACAGATAAAAATGAAGTTATCCTACACTGACGTGTGTTCCCTTCACTCATGCGTTTAGCTGTTTGTGTTAGCAACGATGTGCACAGACCGTGTACAGCACCTGGTATTCCCAGACTGTCATCCAGGTACTAACCAGGTCCAACCCTGCTTAGCCTCTGAGATCAGACGAGATCGGATACTTTCAGGGTGATGTGGCCGTAGGCTTCTCAGCAGTTGTGCATTTGGCTAGTTTTAAGCAAGCACCTGCATGAGGACCTTGTGGAGGTTATACACCTCTTTGTAGTAATGGACGGGCTTGGAAAAGGTACAAGAAGCCTATGGGAATTTAAAAAAACCCAAGTAGGAGACAGAGGCTTCGGCCGTCTAGGCTGAGGGTAAGTTATATGCAGCCTGAATCTCTGTAAAAGATTGCAGCTACAACTCCAGAGCCTGTAAGACCTCTAATACCTCCACCTCGTCAGATTGCACCTGTTTCCTGTGCCCTAATGGTGATCTTTCATCATCAGATTGTTGATCCTCTTGATTGAGGATTTAGGGCAGGGAAAGAGGAACTACCCCAATTTCGTCCCTCTTGTGGGGATGCTGCGATTAAGCAGACAACTTCTCCTGTACACCACACACTGTAAATGCAAACAACCGTCTTTAAAGACCTATGCAGGGCTTCAATGTTGGGAGAGGCTGCAAGCCTGACAGGGGCAAGGTCTCATCCTGTGTGGCTGCCTCCAGTCTTTCAGGGGGGAATAGAACCCTTAGATCTAGGCTCTTTTACCTGCCCCTGAAGCCCTCTTACGGGGAGACATAGTCCTAAGCTGACAAAGCAGAGGTACTCGTATAAATGCAATCACTGTTGTGACTAGTCTTACAATATTATTGTTTGCTTAGTCTGCACAATCTGATGCCGAGTAGGTGTCTTAGATATGCCTGGATCTGAACCCACAGAGGTGCTTACTGCCCACAGCTCTGTGTCCCACCATTTACAGGGCTCTGGCGTCCTGGACTTTTAAAAAACAGCTGCCTCGTGCCTGCGCACTGATGCTAGCAACCATGCCCCCCTTCTTTCCCACCGAATCCGCCGTAAAAGCGCGCCCCCTGCTCATGCGCGCACATAAAATTGTCATGGTGGCGGCCGGGGGCAAAAGAGGAGAAAGGAGACCACCTGAGGACTGCGCGGGATCCCCCCTTTCAGTTTATGTGGCAGAGCCTACAGCGGAGGAAGTGAGCGGCTTCACAGACCAGCTTCACTGAGAGTGTATCCTGGATGGCATGTAAGTATACAACAGGTATGTCTCTTACTCCCTCTAGTGGTGGAAACCAGGTAAAACATGCAAACTACTCAAAAGAAGATAATCCATAATGTGTATACTTTACGATTGTCTTCACTTAGCCTATCCCCACCGCAGGAACTGCTGAGAACAGACAGATCCAACCTTCACCCATCATGGCGGGTAGCATTGTGCCAACCTTCAGGGTTCTGGGTTCCTACTCAACGGATCCTCTTCCCTGGACCTGTAGAAGACTCTGCCATAAACTTTTCGTGCAACTTAAATTTGTGCACCAAAGCACTGGATCCCAGAGCCCAGTCCTCAAAGAGAGACATTACAGGCAAACCCTTGTTTCTTCTTTCACGAGGCCCGGGTACCATCCAGCTTAGGCATTTTTATTGGCCCGAGGCATGGATCCTGTTTTATAGCTCCTAGGCCCCTGCAGACACCAAACAGAGCTTTCTTCTTAGCACATCTTTAACGTGACCAACCACCTTGGACACTGTTGAATAAACTGAGGTACTATCCATATGGGAGGGGTTATATAGGGTAGGAACTTGCCTTGTAATTAGGGTTTGCCAGTGTCCACTCACCTGATGGTGACTATCTAACCCACTATGTAATTAATAGAGCCTCTGTGACCCGTGATGTATGAACAAGAAATATATATATTTTTTGGGACATACTCATAGGCGTGCGCAAGGGGGTGTGCTAGGTGTGCCTGGGCACACCCTAATCACTCTGTGCAGTGCCAATTCCCCTCACTGCCCAGGCTTCCCTCTGTGTTTTGCCCCCCGAAGTGCTACTGGTTTCTTTCCTCTCCTGTCCCCATGGCTGTTGCCAGGGTTATTTCAGGATGGAGAGCAGGGGAAGGGGCTAGCCCGTGGGTGCTCAACCTGTGGCCCTCCAGCTGTTGTGGAACTACAAGTCCAACGAGACATTGCAAGCTGCGGTCAGTTACAGGCATGACTCCCAAAGGCAGAGGAATGATGGGACTTGTAGTTCCGCAACAGCTTGAGGGCCACAGATTGAGCATCCAAAGCTGCAAGTCTCATTGTGTATGTCTCTACCAGCTTTGCACATCTAGAGAGTGAAATTTTTGCCCATTTTTCTTTGTAAAATAGCTTAAGCTCTGTTAGATTGGATGGAGAGCGTCCCTGCTAAAGAAAAGCATCCCCACAACATGATGCTACCACCATCATTTTTCATGATGGGGATGGTGTGTTCAGGGTGATGTGCAGTGTTTTCTGCTACACATAGCATTTTGCTTTTAGGCCAAAAAGTTCCATTTTGGTATCATCTGACCAGAGCACCTTCTTCCACATGTTTGCTGTGTCCCCCACATGGCTTCTCGCAAACGGGACTTCTTTTGGCTTTCTTTCAACAATAGCCAAAAGGCCAGATTTGTGGAGTGCACGACTAATAGTTGTCCTGTGTACAGATTCTCCCACTGGAGCTGTGGATCTCTGAAGCTCTTTAAGAGTTACCATGGACCTTTTGGCTGCTTCTCTGATTAATCGCTTCAGCCCCGGAAGATTTTACCCCCTTCCTGACCAGATTGTTTTTTGCGATTTGGCACTGCGTCGCCTTAATTGCGCGGTCGTGCGACATGGCTCCAAAACAAAATTGACGTCCTTTTTTTCCCACAAATAGAGCTTTCTTTTGATGGTATTTGATTGCCTCTGCGATTTTTATTTTTTGCGCTATAAACAAAATAAGAGCGAAATTAAAAAAAAAAAACGCATTATTTTTTACATTTTGCTATACTAAATATCCCCCATTTATACAGCGATCAGTGCGATTAAAAATGCACTGATTAATGTGTAAATGACACTGGTAGTGAAGGGGTTAATCACTAGGGGGTGGGGAGGGGTAAAGTGTGTCCTAGGGGAGTGATTACTAACTGTAGGGGGATGGGCTAGCAGTGTCATTACGATGACAGGGAGCTGTGATCAGTGACACTTGTCACTAGGCAGAACGGGGAGATGCTGTTTACATCAGCATCTCCCCGTTCGTCCTCTCCATGAGGCGATCGTGGGTATCCCCACGGTGGTGGGTATCCCCGCGGGACCCGACTTACAGAGCTCCCGGCCGGCGTGCACGCGCACCGCCGGTGGCGTGCACGCAATGGCATGGCGGGGAATTCAAATGGACGTACAGGTACACCCATTTGCCCAGCCGTGCCATTCTGCCGACATACATCGGCGTGCACTGGTCGGGAACCGGTTAACCACTTCAGCCCTGGATAGATTTACCCCCTTCCTGACCAGAGCATTTTTTGAGATTCGGCACTGCGCTGCTTTAGCTGCCAATTGCATGGTCGTGCGACATTGTACCCAAACAAAATTAACGTCCTTTTTTTCCCACAAATAGAGCTTTCTTTTGGTGGTATTTGATCACCTCTGCGGTTTTTATTTTTTGCGCTATAAATAAAAAAAGAGCAACCATTTTGAAAAAAAAAATATTTTTTACTTTTTGCTATAATAAATATCCCCAAAATATATATATATATATATATATATATATATATATATATATATATATAAAAAAATTTCTTCCACAGTTTAGGCCGATATGTATTCTTCTACATATTTTTCTTAAAAGAAAATCGCAATAAGTGTATATTGATTGGTTTGCGCAAAAGTTAGCGTCTACAAAATAGGGGATAGATTTATGGCATTTTTTTTTTAATTATCTTTTTATTGACAGATGCATACGAGAAGACAGTTACATAAAGATAGTTGATCGGCCATGCCATATCACAGTAATGCCCCGTACACACGGTCGGATTTTCCAATGGAAAATGTCCGATCGGAGCGTGTTGTCGGAAATTTCGACCGTGTGTGGGCTCCATCGGACATTTTCCATCGGATTTTCCGACACACAAAGTTGGAGAGCAGGAGATAAAATTTTCCGACAACAAAATCCGATTGCGTCAATTCCGACCGTGTGTGGCCTGTTCCGACGCACAAAGTGCCACGCATGCTCAGAAGAAATTCCGAGACAGGACAGCTCGTTCTGGTAAACTTAGCATTCGCAATGGATACAGCACTTTCGTCACGCTGCAATGTTAAAAATGGTTTAATACAGCGCACTCTCTTCTTCTTTATAATGTGACAAGAATTAAGTAGTTTTGCTGCTCATATTCACACACACTTCTCACAAACTTTTATTTGTGTTTTTTTTAGTGGGATTCCCTGAATATATTGTTATTAGTTGTCACATCTGACAGTTTTATATATTTTTTTTTTTTTTTTGTATTTTCAGCCTTTTTTTTTCTTTAATGTTTGGATTTTTTCCAAGGCTGATCTTTGTTCAATGTTATTTTTATTTTTACTCCAGAATATTTTTGGGTGCGTTTTGTGTGTCAAGTTACCCCAACACCATTGATATCTTTTATTATTTAATCTCCAGGAGATTGTTTGGTGTTGGTGTCCCTTGTTCATTTCACATTGTATATTAGAAATGTACCTGAATCCTCACAAACAAGCTGCCATTTTTGAAGTAAAACACATAGGAGAGTATAATTCAAAACAAAAATCCTTTATTAAGGGATCAGAACCAAACAAAGAGGAAGGCAACACTGGATCAACATGAGAAATTAGCAAAGCCTGGGACCCCCACGGCAGACATCAATTCTTCAACATCAAAATTGGTAGCCTGAGGAGTCCATATGTAAGGGAGGGCAGTCTGGTCCAGAATTCGCAGAGATCCGGATAGCAGCAGATGACATGTGTGTCCCCAGGCTGTGGTACCACAAGAGGCTGCATCTTTTGGCCGACCAGACTGAACCCAGGGCAATCACTGTCTGGTCTTCCTTCCACGCTTCCTTTCAGGCTGTGGCTGTGCAGTTGGAGATGTGGCAGGAGGAGCTGTAGGACCTGGAGGAGGAGGAGGACTGGGAGGACCTGGAGGAGGACTGGGGGGACCTGGAGGAGGACTGGGGGGACCTGGAGGAGAGGGAGGAGGAAGAGGAGGACCTGCAGGAGGAGGAGGAGGACCATCACAAAGGTGTGTCTGAGGTGTCATTTGGCCCCTCATACCTTTCTCAAGAGCCTCCAATATGAGGGCCTCACACATGACTTGTTGGCCCTTCTCCATCCTCTGCATTTTATATGCAATGAAGGCAGCAATGTTCTCCTCCATGGTGTGGGGTGCTCCCAGGACCTCTGTAGCCCTCCAAAAGAATCCTATAGCAGCCTCCTCTAGGGCACTCCTCCTACTGCCACTTTCTCTTTTCAGGAGGGGTGGGGGGACCTGCAGATCAGGCAGCCGGCTCGGCCCAGCCACCTCCTGGCTGAGACTTCCCTGTGTATGAAAAAGGGACATGGTTTTAGTTTTTGCATCATCAATCACAATCCTAAATTAGTACTCCCAACTAACATCTAGTTAACATCATTGATTGTACAAGCAGAAATATTTAGAGGAATGCTATACCTGGCTCAATCTGGGCTCCTCCACATATCGCCTGGAAGGCCCAGGTTGGGCGTCAGAAGCCTCAGCCGGGGGGGAAGGAAGCGTGGAAGGAAGACTGGAGAGGGATGGCCTGGGTTCAGTCTGGCCTGCCAGAAAGTGCAGCCTGTCGTAGTACAACATCCTGGGGACATAGATGTCATCTGCTGCTCCGGATCTCTGTGAATCCAGGACTTTCTTGCGCTCCCTCAGATATGTGCTCCTCAGGCAACCAATTAATATCTTTAAATAAGTGATGTCTGCCGTGGGGATCACCTGCTTCACAATTTCACACAATTGCTCCAGTGCTGCCTTCCTCTTTGCTTGGTTCTTGAAATGGGGGTGTTTAATCTCCCACAGACAGGGCAGCTCCCTTAGCATCTCTAGGAATACTGACATGAAGTCATTATCTTTGAGTAGCATATCCATGTTCACTGCAAGACACAACACAAGACAAAGCCTAATGTCAGACAAAACTCTCCTAATCTTGTTACAATATAGGCCTCACTCTAGAAGCAGTATAGGCACAAGTTTGTCTCTTACCTTCGTTCTTACGATCGGCGCGTCCAATGCTCCTTCCTCCGCTCACAGATCGTACGTAATACGCACGCGTGTTACGCTTTATACACACTGTGCATGCGTGTAACTCCGCCCACCCCTGACGTTCTTTCTAGTCTATTCCCCGCCCCTTTTCGTTCGGCGCAGTGGGTGAAGACCATGATGGCGGAGTTCGAGCAGGTGTGTGCTAATTATAGCAACGAGGAGGAGGAGGAAAGCCCGGATCCAGGCACGTCCCGATCCAGAAGGAGACGTTTTAAGGCCACAAATATGTCCTTTGGGGAGATGTTGGAGATGGTCGACATCATGAGGAAGTCCGACTATGATGGGAAGTATGGGCCTTACCCCAACCCCAACATCAGAAAGGCCAAGATCATGGCGAAAGTGATAAATTGGTATTCACCATTTATTGTGTTTATTTGCAATTTTTTCTTTGATTTACTTATGTATGGCGATATTCATCTCTAGGCCTATAACTTTATACTAGGTGGAGCCCATTGTGTATACTTCATCCGACAGCATAGTTTACTCTAATTGTGATTTTGGATTATTTATTTTTCACTGATTGATGGAGTAGCGCCACATATCTTTATCCATTATCCAGAAAGTGATCAAAAGCCTTCACAGGAATTTCGGGGTACGAAGATCTAAAGATCAGATCAGGAAGCGGTGGTCGGACTTGAAGTTGAGAGAGCCAGAGCAGTACCAAAAGATCCGGAGAGTGCTGCAAAAAAGTAAGTAGTTGTGCTGTGTTCCTATTCTTTCTGTCTTTATTACGTTCGTGCTGCTCCATATGCTTTTATTATTTGTAACGTTTAAAAGGGCAACTTTAATGTTCATGGGCCCATTATTCCTTCGTATCAAACATTTTTCTTTCGGCCTCTAGAACACCATTGTTTAGGCCATATGCATTTTCCCACATTTTTTTAGGGCCTACTTGGATGCCAAATATTTGTTTGTGTAGATGGGTTTGTTACTAGAATGAAATGCAAACTAGATTGTGTGTAAGGAGAGGACACTGAGCAGCTGTTTTCACATCTGGACACTGGAGCACTAGTGTGGGACATCAGAACACCATTTTTATTAGGGGGCCACACAGGTGCTCCAGTGTATACTATAGGGGGGGCTACATCTGTGAAGCTTGTACCAAACAGGTAAAGTATTGCAGCTTGACAAAGGGCAATAAAAAAAATACATCTTGGAACTCGGCTAAAATAGACAATTGTACCCCACTTCCAAGCAATGTTTCCTATTTCTAGTTCTGCCATCAAATATCTGTGTGCTAATTATACCATTTTTGTTTTACAAAAGACTCGGAGACCAGAGACCCCCCACCTCTGGAAGAAGGTGAAATACCGCAAACCCAAGAAGAGCAGGAGGAAGAAGAAGATGTGGTGGAGATTGGCACCACAACAGGTGAGTGTCTGCGACCACAGACTCAGGTAAAAGAGATGGATGGTGGCAGATTTTTGAGACCTTTTTTTTTTTATTTATCTCTTTTTAGGTGATCGTGAGGTTGTGGATCCTGAACGCTTTACTTCTGAAAGTGCCCAGATCCTGATCGGGGAGATCATGGGGTGTAATGCCGAACTGCAAAACATACAGCAAAAAATCCATGATGTTATTAAAAAAAATAATAACATCATTGATGTTTTGGGGCGAATTTAAACCCCACAAAATCACTTTTTGTATTGTGGTCCAATCTTTTATATTTTTTGGCAATGTTTTGAAAAGCCAAATTTGGAGGATGCACACAGTGTGCCAACATGTGCTATCTGCCATCATGGGAGATCAATGGACGCGTTTTGGGGGTGCAACCCCTTCCTCAATTATAAAGTAGCGTTGAGGAAGGGCTTGCTCCCCCAAAACACGTCCCTTGATCCCCCCTGATGGCAGATAGCACATGTTGACATTGGGAAATTGGTGTGCATCTTCCAAATTTGGCTTTTCCAGGGGTGATTTCCCCCCATCTGAACGCTATATCAAACCCAGTTCCTAAATACTGAATACTGTAAGAAATATAAAAGTCTGGGCATCGCATTCATTTTGAGTACGTTGCATCGGCCGAACCACGATAGGGCTAGACAGTTCCATCTTGCCATGTCTGTGGATAATGCGGACAATAGTGGCTGAAAATTGAGTTTAAATATGGAATTTAGCTTCGCCAGTATTTTCGTCCCTAAGTACTGGATACTGTGAGTCGCCCATCTAAAGGGGAAGTTAGGTTGTAGGCTCTTCAGGATAGGGTCTGGTATGGAGACATTAAGAGCCTCAGACTTTTGGAGGTTTACCATGAAGTTGGATAGGGCACCATAAGTTCTCAGTTCTTGTAGGAGGGAAGGCAGAGATGTTAGGGGTTCCATGATATAAAAAAGGAGGTCATCGGCATATGCCGCTACCTTATGATGGTAAGCCCTTGTTTGAACTCCCTTCACATTTTGGTTGTTACGTATGTGTTGAAGAAATGGCTCTAGTGTGAGTATAAAGAGGAGTGGGGATAGGGGACATCCCTGTCTGGTGCTATTAGAGATCCCGAGGGAGTCCGAGTTGTAGCCGTTGACTCTAATAATGGCCATTGGTTTAGTATATAGTGCAGCTACCCAGGACAAGATTGGAGTGGGCATCCCGAAACATTTGAGGGTTTCAAAAAGAAAGGCCCAATCCACTCTGTCGAAGGCCTTTTCGTCATCCGTTGACAGAAGGAGCAAAGGAGAATTAAGTTTCTCGGCTGATGCAATGATGTCTAGGGTTCTTATAGTATTGTCCCTAGCTTCCCTGGATTGGATGAACCCTACCTGATCGAGGGGTACAATACGCTGCATGATGACATTTAGTCTGGTTGCAACGATTTTGGTAAATAATTTAACATCGCAGTTCAAAAGCGAAATGGGACGATAGTAGTGTAGTAGTGGATCCTTGCCTGGTTTCGGGATGACAGAGATGTTAGCACTGAGTAACTCGGATGGGGCATTATGGCCATCTGTGGTTGCGTTAAAGGCGTTTAAGAAGTGTGGCGTGAGTATTGATTGGAATGTTCTATAGTACGCAATCGTAAAGCCGTCCGGTCCTGGTGCTTTCCCAGGCTGAGTGCCCGTAATGGCCATTGCAAATTCTTCGGCCGATAGCGGCTTTGATAGGGGCTCTCCTTCCTCCTGCGTAAGCATAGGAAGTTGAGCCTCTTGTAGGTAAGTTTTCATTTCAGAGAGTCTACTGGATTGTTGTGAAGCTGAGGGAAAAGATCTCAAGTTGTATAAATCTGAATAGAACTTGCGGAATGCCTCAGCTATCTCTGGGGTGGAATGTATTTTAGCGCCGGTAGAGGAGGTCAGCGCCGAGACAAATGATTTACTGTTTTGGACTTTCAATGCTCTAGCTAGCATACTGCTGCACTTATTACCATATTCATAGTAAGAGTGGCGGACCCTTAGAAGCACATGTTTGGCCTCGTAAAGGGAGTGCTCCCTAATCAATTCCCGCACTTTCGTAAGTTCCGTTTCCAGTGCGGGGTCTTGATAAAGTTTATGCGCTCGTTCTAGAGTGTGTAGTTTAACTAGCAGCTCAGCTAGTGTTTTCGTCCTGCGTTGTTTGGACGCGTTCCCGTGTTTAATGAGGATCCCTCGGAGAACACACTTGTGTGCGGCCCACAGGGAAAGGGGGTTGTCCACGGATCCCGAGTTTGTGGCAAAGTAATCGCTAATTTCGTGCTGTATGTCCGCTGTGATTTCCAGGTCTTTTAACAAGGATTCATTTAGCCGCCATGTTGGTGTGTTAGATTGTTGTTGTTGGGGGGTGAGTTTTAATATAATCGGAGCATGATCTGAGATTGCGATATTGCCTATTTCAGCTCCAGAGATTAGAGAGATGATGGAATGTTTGACTAGAAAAAAGTCTATTCTGGAGTAGGAGCCATGTGGGGGAGAGTAGTAGGTGTAGTCCCTCTCTTGAGGATGAAAGATCCTCCAAATGTCAACTAATTGGTGTGAGTGGAGAAGGTCTTTGAGGCATAGTCTGGAACCTCTAGGGGAAGAGGGCAGTCTCGCAGAGGAGTCTTTGCGGGGGTCCATGGTCAGGTTAAAGTCCCCTCCTAAGATAAGGGTCCCATCCGTGAAGGAATCAAAAGTATTGAGAAAAGATTCGAGAGCTGTTACTTGATTGGTATTGGGCAAGTATACGTTCGCCAATGTGAAAGTGTGGGAGTAAATTTTCCCTTTCAGTAGGAGGAATCTGCCCTCCGGATCCCTATGGATGTCTATCATTTGCCATGGGACTGACTTGCAATCAAAATACTAGTCCCCTTGGATTTGGAAGATGGGGACGGGCTGTGATAGACCGCCGGGAAATTATTGTTGTGTAATTTAGGGATCTTATCTGCTCTAAAGTGAGTCTCTTGGAGAAAGACTACTTGTGCTCTTAATCTCCAAAGTTCCTTGAGGCAACCAGTCCACTTCTCCGGTGAATTCAGCCCCTTGATATTCCAGGAAATGAACTTCAACGCCATTGCTGGTGTGTCGCCGACAGTCCCCCGACTAGTGGTGGGAAACAATCCAAAAAGGGGGTAGAAGCAGTGGCTTAGTTTAGCCGAGGGTAGGTGATATGAGGATAGAGGAAAAAAGGAGTGAATCAAGAAAAGAAAAAAAAAATAGGGGAAAGGGTATACCAAGCTAATGCTCACATGAGCAGTTCTACCGCCACTAGGGCAGAGAAGGCCTAGAGTGGGTAGCGGTAAGGCACTTCCAGATGGGGAGCTCCAGTCCGAGGGGACCCTACCAGTCTGATTGCAAAAATAACAAACAAAATAACAAAAAAAAAAAAAACTTTAAACTAAAGAACAAACAAGGAAACAACTTATGTGTAACTTTTTTCTCCCAGCGTAAGAACAGATCAATCTTAATGTCAAAGCTGGGAATCTACTCGCCACTTAGGGATAGACAATTAATTAGATGTCTGTCCATAACGTTCCCTCTAGGAGCAATAACAATGGCAGTAAGAATATGAGGGATTAGTGTTGCCCTCCAGGGATGCTTCTGGATAAAATCCCTTGAGGGCCAGAGCGCTCCTTTTGGCAACGTCAACCTTGCTCCATTAATCCAACCACAACATAACATAACATTTTATAAGTCATTACAGACTGGACAATTGGCAGTGTGATGCATTTGCGCATAATTTCCCCCCCTTTCTCTCTTTCTGAGCCCAGACACGGGTGTCCTGTCCACGATCCAACACATGTGCGGGGGCACCTTCCGCTAATACACGTCGGTGACCCTGTCAGGGTCTGACTGTATGTCTTGGGGACAATTCACTTCCCTATGAATGATAAGGATAGGGGGTGCAATATATATCTCTCAGAGGGAGAGTCAATTATTAATTGGGAGTTCCATTGTGGACTATGCCCTGTGAGTCTAAGGGTTGTGAGGAGACCATGTTGCGCTAGTGTTTGCCCCCTATGGGTGAGATCGTGGAGGCCACCCTAGGGGCATAACCAAGCCAGCCTATGCCCCAAACCCTTGGAGAAAATAGTAGGGACCAAGGAATGCTTGAGCGAGATACGATCCAGCATCTTAGAGCGTAAGTCTTTAAGCAAACCAGTCTTGGTGGCATCACTGGGTACCATAAAAACTCCCCCCTCCATTAATTCTGTTCTAAAAAAAAAAAAAAAAAAAAAAAAAGAATCAGTAATACAAAATTTAAACTGTCTAGCATTACCCTCAGGAGGTGACCCTAGCCTAGGGAGTCAATGCGAGCCAGAGGCGTCCATGAGGGTAAGGCCAACTACGGCCCGGTGTTCCGAAGGTGGTGCGTTACCCATTCAGTGCGGCACCTACACTCGGGCGTATTTATATTGACTATGTAGTAAATCTCTTCAAATATAAGACCCTCCGGGGTGTAGCTACCCCGAGGTCTCACGTTTGTAAGGCTGGGCCATTCTGCTTTGGTGTGAGGAAATTTCTGTCGGGGATCAAATTATGCGCTCCCTGCGCATGACCACTAGGTATCGCGTACATGTAACAAGGAGGGTGTTTGGAAGGGAGAGCAGCCAATAACTCAGGATCCCTAAGCTAGTATAGCCTTTGCCCTCCTATGGGTGATGAGGGGCGTAGCCACTTACAGATAGAGGTACCCGCTTCCGCCGTCCCCCACACGCGAGACCCCGTGAGCCCCTAGGGCAATAACAATGGTCGTGATCATGCTCATCCTCCCAATGATCTGGCTGGAACCGAGGATGAGTCCACATGTAGGGTTCCATATAAAAAAAAAGGGGGTGGGGGGGAGTTCTGGCAAGGTCCTCAGGAGAGTCTCCAGATGCTATGTAGGGGGGACTGAATTTCTTCTGTTAGTGTCTATAAAACCTTGTCCAGGGAAACCGTGCGATGTTGGTGACCAGTCTTCAGCGACGCTCTTCGTTTCGTGGAGCCCGTTGTCTGTTTCTGTGGGATTGGCGATTGTCTCGGGCTCTTTGAGGTCTGCCTTGGGGCGCACGGCCTAGAGGCTCAGATGGTACATCCATAATGAGCCAGTTAGGAACTGGTAAGGGCTCCATCTCTGCAAAGTCGAATAGTTCAGGTAGTTCCGAGGGATCACGCAGTGAGTAGGAGTGATTGCCTTTGCGTACTTTCAGGTTAAATGGGTGGTCTCATGTGTAGGACATTCCTAACTCCACGATTCTTTCTAGTAAGGGTTTCAGGGCTCTGCGCATTAGTAGAGTCTTTCTGGAGACGTCTGGCAGAAGTTGGATGGGAATCCCGTCAAATTCCAGAACTCCTACTCTCCATGCTTGTTGCACAATTTCTTCCTTAAGCTTGTAGGTGTGCAGACGGCAGAGTACATCTCTGGGTCTGTCTTGAGAGGTAGGTCTAGGGCCAAGAGTACGGTGCACTCTATCAATGGAAATTTCAGTGTCTGGGGGGCGGTCGAGATATCTGTTAAAGATGGCGGTAACTTGCGAATGCATATCCGCCTGTGTCACCGACTCAGGGATGCCTCGGAGCCGTATGTTCTGTCTGCGACTGCGGTTTTCAAGGTCATCAAGAAGAAGGTGAAGCTGTATGACTTGGTCAGACAGGTCAGTGTGGGCAGTTTGTAGCTGGTTCACTGTAAGTGCCATTGCTCCTTTATCCTGTTCCAGTGATGTCACCCTGTCACCTACCTCAGACACTTCCTGCTTCAGCGCTTGTAGATCTCCCCTGAGAGCAGATTCTACCCTATTTGCTAAGGCTTCAAAGTCAGCTCTTGTGGGTAGCTGCTGCAGAAATGACCACAAAGTCTGCTCTGTCATGGGTGTAGAGGGGATGGTATTCTGTGGGGTGGCTTTTGGAGTAGTACTCACTGTGACCTGTGCGATGGGACCATGCACTCCTGCTTCCGTTGTGCTGTTATAGCCGTGGCTTAGACTCTGTGGGGAAACCTCCGCTGCCAGCGAGTTGCACGTGTCCTCATTGAATGTCTCATTCCCTGCATTAGGGGACATTATGAAGGATCGAGGCAGGCATGGAGAGAGGTCGCTAGGAGGGGAGAACGATGGCATATCGTTGTCCTCTCCGTGTTCTCCCCTCTGTGGTGCCGCGGGGTCCGGAGCAGCATGGCTACAGGGGGCTGGCGCCATCTTGTTTCCGGCCGGGGTCGAGGCCGTCTGTGTAACTGGGCGCAAATACCGTTCCATGGTGGGGATAATTGATAATGAAAACAGTCCGCTGTGTTCCCTGACTCCACCGGGGGTGGAGGAGCCAATAATGCGGGGTAGGCACTGATTTTAATGCTGGCAGGTCGCCTCAGACCGGGAGCTCAGTCACTTCACCTCCTCATCTGTCTGTGCCGAGACCACGCCCCTCGATTTATGGCATTTTTGTTATAATTTTTTTTTACTAGTAATAGAGGCAATCTGCAATTTTTATCGGGACTGAGACATTATGACAGACAGATCGGACACTTTTGACACTATTTTGGGACCATTGACATTTATACAGCGATCAGAGCTACAAATTGCCACTGAGTACTGTGTAAATGACACTGGCAGGGAAGGGGTTAAACACTAGGGGGCAATCAAGGGGTTACGTGTGTTCGCTGGATCCATTCTAACTGTAGGGGGGGTGGGCTCGATAACAGCAAGCATTAGATCCCTGTCATGTTGCTACTTGCTAGGCAGAACAGGGAAATGCCTTGTTTATATAGGCATCTCCCTGTTCTGCCTCTCCTCGCCGCAACTGCAGGCTGCCAGCGAACATCGAGTTTGCGGGACCTGCAGGCACATTCCCACTGCACATGGTAGGCGTGCGCGCACCTGCTAGGCAGCAAATTCAGAGGGACGTACAGGTGCGCCCTTTTGCCTGCCCATGACATTCTGCTGACGTAAAATGGCGTGCAGCGGTCGGAAAGTGGTTAATGCTCTCCTTGCCTGGCCTGTCAGTTTAGGTGGACGGCCAGCCCCGGATAGATTTACTCCCGTCCTGACCAGAGCATTTTTTGCGATTCGGCACTGCGCCTCTTTAGCTGACAATTGCGCGGTCGTGCGACATTGTACCCAAACAAAATTGACGTCCTTTTTTTCCCACAAATAGAGCTTTCTTTTGGTGGTATTTGATCACCTCTGCGGTTTTTATTTTTTGCGCTATAAATAAAAAAAGAGCGACAATTTTGAAAAAAAGCAATATTTTTTACTTTTTGCTATAATAAATATCCCCAAAAAATATATATATAAAAAAAAAAATTCTTCCGATATGTATTCTTCTACATACTTTTGGTAAAAGAAAATCGCAATAAGTGTATATTGATTGGTTTGCGCAAAAGTTAGCGTCTACAAAATAGGGGATAGATTTATGGCATTTTTATTATAATTTTTTTTTTACTAGTAATAGCGGCAATCTGCAATTTTTATCGGGACTGAGACATTATGACAGACAGATCGGACATTTTTGACACTATTTTGAGACCATTGACATTTATACAGCGATCAGAGCTACAAATTGCCACTGAGTACTGTGTAAATGACACTAGCACGGAAGGGGTTAAACACTAGGGGGCGATCAAGGGGTTAAGTGTGTTCGTTGGATCCGTTCTAACTGTAGGGGGATGGGCTCGATAACAGGGAGCAGTAGATCCCTGTCATGTTGCTACTTGCTAGGCAGAACAGGGAAATGCCTTGTTTATATAGGCATCTATCTTGTTCTGCCTCTCCTCGCTGCAACTGTGGGCTGCCGGCGAACATCGAGTTTGCGGGACCTGCGGGCACATTCTCGCTGCCCATGGCAGGCATGCGCGCACCCGCTAGGCAGCAAATTCAGAGGGACATACAGGTACGCCCTTTTGCCTGCCCATGACATTCTGCCGACGTAAAACGGCGTGGTTAATGCTCTCCTTGCCTGGCCTGTCAGTTTAGGTGGATGGCCATGTCTTGGTAGGTTTGCAGTTGTGCCATACTCTTTCCATTTTCAGATGATGGATTAAATAGTGCTCCATGAGATGTTCAAAGCCTGGGATCGTTTTTTATAACCTAACCCTACTTTAAACTTCTCCACAACTTTATCCCTGACAGGTCTGGTATGTTCCTTGACCTTCATTATACTGTTTGTTCACTAAGGTTCTCTAACAAACCTCTCAGGGCTTTACAGATCAGCTGTATTTATACTGAGATTGAATTACACACAGGTGGACTCTATTTACTAATTAGGTGACTTCTGAAGTCAATTGGTTCCACTAGAACCAATTAGGGGTATCAGAGTAAAGAGGGGTTGAATACAAATGCACACCACACTTTTCAGATATTTATTTGTAAAAAAAAAATTGAAAACCATTTATAATTTTCCTTCCACTTCACAATCATCTGCCACTTTGTGCTGGTCTATCACATAAAATCCCAATAAAATACATTTATGTTTTTGGTTGTAAAATGAAAAATGTGGAAAATTTCAAGGGGTGTGAATATTTTTTCAAGGCATTGTATATATGCAATACTGAATTTATCATTTAAGTGAGTACAGATATATGTGTATGTAGTACTGGATTTGTTATTTTTTATTTATGTACTAAATATCTACAGTATATCATTCATCATTGGTTTTAGGCCACACTGGTTTGCAGGGGAATATAAAATACTCTTGCACACCTAAATGTTGGGATCTGTTACCAGTGATGGCCGGCTGCCTTATTATTCCAAGCTTTACTGAAACTTATTTGCCATGATATATACTGTAAGTTCCAAGATCATACATTTTTGAGTGTGGATAATATTGAAAATATGATGGATATACCCTAAATGATAGTCTAAGTAAAAGGATTGTTTATGGCTATGTATTATTTTTAGAAGTGGTGGTCCTCTTTGGATTTTTTCAGAACATATTAGAGAGTAAATAAATGCAGGAGATGGGATTGACTTTAGGTAGGCTGGCTTCTGAACAGGAAAACATAGCATTTAGTACCTTGGTTATTTTTGGTATGTAATATACTGTACATACATACATACACTATATTATCAAACGTATTAGGATGCCTGCCTGTACATGCACATGAACTTTAATTGCCTCCAAGTCTTATGCCCCATACACACGGTCAGATTTTCTGACGGAAAATGTGTGATAGGACCTTGTTGTCGGAAATTCCGACCGTGTGTAGGCTCCATCACACATTTTCCATCGGATTTTCCAACACACAAAGTTTGAGAGCAGGCTATAAAATTTTCCGACAACAAAATCCGTTGTCGAAATTTCCGATCGTGTGTACACAAATCCGACGCACAAAGTGCCACGCATGCTCAGAATAAATAAAGAGATGAAAGCTATTGGCTACTGCCCCATTTGTAGTGCCGACGTACGTGTTTTACGTCACCGCATTCAGAATGATCGGATTTTCCGACAACTTTGTGTGACCGTGTGTATGCAAGACAAGTTTGAGCCAACATCCATCGGAAAAAATCCTAGGATTTTGTTGTCGGAATGTCCGATCAATGTCTGACCATGTGTACGCGGCATAAGTCCGTAGGGTTCAATTTTGAGTTGGCCAACCCTTGGCAGCTATAACAGTTTAACTCTTTTGGGAAGGTTGTCCACAAGGTTTAGGAGTGTGTCTAATGGAATGTGTGACCATCTTTTCAGAAGCGCATTTGTGAGGTCAGGCAATGATGTTGGATGAGAAGGCCTGGCACCGAAGAGGGAACCAAAAAGAGAAGGATCTGGGCTGCACTGTGCAAAACCAACTGCACAGAGCAGGTAAGTATAACATGTTTGTTATTTTTAACTAAAAAAAATGAGACTTTAGTATCACTTTAACTCCCATGGATTATGATATTTTTGTAAAAAAGATTTGTTTCCTTTTACATTTTGGAGTTTATTTGTCTGTGGTGCCATTATTCAGTCCCTTATATTCTTGGAGGGTATTCTTTTCCATTTGACTTGGGATGAAAGCACTCCCACTATTCCACCATGACCTCATATGCATTTGGTCACATTACAGCTCAGAGCCACTGCAGAAGTCAGTGTTGAAAAACTTCCATGCGTTGTATTCTATAAAATATTCCAGTTCTAATGGAAGTCCGATGGCACAATGCTGGCACAATGCAGCATGGCTGGACCAACCTGGGGTGCAAGTGAACTCATACCTTTTAAATGATTAATGATTCTGTGCAGTCAGATAGTTCACTCATTGCTGAATTTATAGACAGCTAGTGGATGAGTTAACAAAGCTAGCCAGGAATAGGAAGTCTGTTATTTGCAAGATTACCAGATACAAATAAAAAAAGAAAATTATTATAGTATCTATGTACCCCATCTAAGGGCTGGTAAGCTGTAATATTTTATGTAATTTTTTATTTGGGGTTTAGATATGCTTTACCAGAAGTATGGAATCCAGGGAACTTCCTGTACACTGTAAGTGCCCCCAAAATGTTATCTCTGTTTATGTGATTAGCTAACTTTACAGATCTACACTGATATACAACTCAAATTTCCTTGTCAAAAGAAGTTTATTGAGTATACAATATTATAAAGATACATAAAGTAAGTTTACAAGGATCTATAAAGTAAGCTCATTGTTTTACAGTAGGGTTTATATAGGTAAATATCATGAAATTTCAAATATTAAACATTGGGTTCACGTAAACCTAAATTAAAGATAAATATCATTTCCTTAGTTACTTTTGTAGGTATTTAAATGATTTATACCTACTATACATATTGTTTACACGTAGAGTGTATATAGGTAAAATAAATTCTGATAATGAGCTTTAATCGTAAGGTGGAGAAAAGGAAAGAGAAAGAAGAAAAAGGGTAGAAAGGCAGAGGTATGGTCCACAAGGTTGTCCCGCTCGTCAGTTTATTATTCTTTTTAGTTCTCTTTGAAGCCTTAAAATGGGTATCTTTGTAAGTCATTTAATCTGTTACCATGGCAACAGGACAGAGTCATTGAAATTTGACAGGAACTGTTGTTTTATCCAAGGATGCCAAAGTTTTTCAAATTTTGGAATTTGATTTTGATCGATGGCTACCATCTTAGCATGGGACATTGTATTATTCATTCTGTGAATTGTTTCTGCTAGTACCAATGTAGGAGATTTCCATGCCTTGGCCACTGTTTGTTTTGCAGCCGTTATTAGTTGGATCATAGGTTTGAATTGAGAGAGTGTTAACCATTCCGGTTTTAGATTAAGTAAAGTTATATATGGATCTGGTTGTATTATTTTTTTAAATATTTTAGATGCAATCACGAAGACTTCCTTCCAGAAGGTTTGGATTACTGGGCACGTCCACCATATGTGTAAATGTGTGCCTATTTCTGGGCATCCTCGAAAACAAAGAGCTGAGGTATTAGGTGAATATTTTGCCACTCTAGTGGGTACAAGGTACCAGCGAATTAGGACTTTATAATTTGTCTCCAGTGCTAAGATGTTGGGTGAAGATGACTTAGATGTGAGCCATATGTTAGACCAGTCCGTGTCTTCTAAAGTTCGTCCCAGGTCCTCCTCCCACCTCTGAACGTAAGAGGGTCTATTAAGATTTACTACTCCATAAAATTGATTATAAAGTGATGAAATTGTACCTTTAGCAAATGGATCTTTTGTACAGATTGATTCAAAAATGGATAATTGGGATAATGGTGTATCCTCCTTTAGGAATGGTGTATAGAAATGTTTAATTTGGAGATATCTAAATATCTCAGAGTTTGGTAGATCATATTTTTCTCTAAGCGATGGGAATGAAAGGAATGATTTAGATGCTATGAAGTCATTTAGTGTCTGAATGCCTGATGTTGTCCAAGCTTTAAAAGAATTTGGGTAGACCCATGCCGGATAAAAGGCCGGATTTCTGATAAAAGAAAGGAGAGGATTGTGTGGAGATTGTGACTGATATTTGGTTTTTAGTTTTTCCCAGAGAGATAAGAAGTGTTTAGTTATGGGATTATGAATTTTAAAGCGGTCTTTAGGATCAAGCCACAACAAGTTTGATATTAATAGAGGGTCATTTTCTGAAGCCTCTATAAATACCCATAATGGGATTTCCTGTTTTTGGACAGACTGGCCAAATGTGCTGCTCTGTAGTAGTTAGTAAAATTAGGGTATCCCAGGCCTCCTTTATTTTTGGGAAGATGTAGTGTGTGTATAGGTATACGTGGTTTAGAAGAGCCCCAAATAAACGAAGTTGCTCTTTTTTGTACTATTCTCAAAAAATAGGAAGGAATTGGAATAGGGAGGACTCTGAATAGATAAAGCAATTTGGGTAGAATAGTCATTTTGATTGCATTAATCTTCCCTATCCAGGATAAAGGAAGTTGCGACCATTGTTTTATTAGATTTGTGATCTGTCTTAATACAGGAGGATAATTGGTTGAGAATAAGTCAGAATGAGATGCTGTTAAATGAATTCCAAGATATGGGATTGATTTTTCTGCCCATGTGAATGGGAGTGCAGCCCTAGCTGGGATCAATTCCATGTTTGTGAGCGAAATATTAAGCACTAGGCATTTCTTAGGATTAATCATAAGGCCGGATAGGGCTGCAAATCCATCAAGAGCTGGTATTAAGTTAGGACCAGAGACCTGTGGTGATGATAGAAAAAGTAATATATCGTCTGCAAATATACATAATTTGTGTGTAATACCTCCTACTTCAATGCCAGTTATAGTTTGGTTTGTTCTGATGTATTGGGCCATGGGTTCGAGTATAAGGGCAAATAATAAGGGAGATAATGGGCATCCCTGTCGGGTACCTCTTTCGATATTAAAGGCATCAGATTTGTATCCAGCATATTTTATATAGGCTTTGGGTTTATTATATAATGCTTTGATCCATGTTAAAAAGTGGGGTCCAAAACCCCATTTTTGTAATGAATATTGCATATATTGCCAGGATACTGTATCAAATGCCCTCTTTATATCGAGAGATAGAAAACATAAAGGGATTTTCTGTTTTTTAGCAATATGTGCCAATAACACTGCCCTGCGTATATTATCGCCTGCCTGTCTATTTGGCATGAAGCCTACTTGATCTCTATGTATTAATTTTCCTATAATGCTATTGAGGCGTTTTGCTATTATTTTTGCTAATAATTTAATATCAAGGTTTAGCAGAGAGATAGGCCGATAATTCACATAGGAAGTATCATCAGAAAGGGGTTTTTGGATCATACAAACAATTGCCATTAATGTTTCTTGCCGAAAAGAATATCCTTCTAGAAGTTTGTTAAAAGTTTCAGTCAGAATGGGAGAGAGTATTTCTGAGAATGTTTTATAGTATAAAGCCGAGTAGCCGTCTGGGCCTGGTCTTTTGTTAAGTTTTAGGTCTTTTATGGCGTTAGCAACTTCATCTATAGTTATAGGCTCATCCAAACTGCTTTTTTGATTCTGAGACAACTCAGGTAAGGTTATTTTTGAGAAGAAGGATTCAGCCTCTGTAGGATTAAATTCATTGTTTGTCTTGTATAAAGTTGCGAGGTGTGAGTGAAATTTATGGACTATTTTAACTGGATTACAAGTATAAACATTTTTTGATAATTTTAAACGTATTGGTTTGAAAGATTTGTTAGTTGAATTTAATGCCCGTGCCAAATATGTGCCTGGTTTGTTTGTATTCATATAAAAATTGTGTTTGGAGCGTTTGAGGGATTTATCAACTGACTCAGTGAGAAATAGATCGTATTCCAATCTAGATTTTTCCAGATGAGATTTTGTACTCTGAGATGGATTATCTTGGAATGATATGTAGGCTGCATTAAAATTGAGTTCTAGTTTTTTTGCTAGATTTTTGCGTTCCTGTTTAAATAGTGCCATTTGTCTTTGTATTGTACCACGCAAGACAGGCTTATGAGCTTCCCACAGTGTTATTGGGGAAATGTCTGTTGTATTATTAATTGTTATGTATTCCTTTAAAGCTTGTTCAATGGCCATCTGATGTAGTGGGTGTTTGAGCATTATGTCCGGTAAGTACCACGTTGGGTCATGCGCTTTTGGTATGGCTGAGGCTATAGTAGTGTATACTGCATTATGTTCAGACCACGGAATCGGAATTATATCTGATGCAATAATTTCTGGTATCATTCCTATTGTTAGAAAAATATGATCTATTCTGGTGAAGGTTTGATGAGGGTGCGAGAAATAAGTGAATTTCTTTTTCATTGGGTTACTTTCTCTCCACGAATCTACCAGATTGTATTTGGAAAGAAGTTGAGGAAAAGGTAATCTAGAGGTTATTTGAGATGGTGTAAAAGGCGATTTATCTAGAAATGGGAGGAGGACCTGGTTCGAATCCCCGCACATTATCACTGTTCCTATTTTGTGTGTATTAATCACTTGTAATATATGTGAGAGGAATGGTGTAGGTTGTTTGTTAGGAGCATAGTAGGAAATCACCGTGATTGCTGTATCCATTATATAACCCATGAGTATCAGGTATCTACCTTCTGGGTCTTTAATTTCTGATGATAAGATGAATGGTGTGGATCGGTGAAATGCAATTAGAGTATCCCTTTGTTTGGTACAGGCAGAAGCCGTGTAAATTTGTTGATAAAAAGGAGAAATATATTTTGGAGTAGAATCTTTGGTGAAGTGTGTTTCTTGGAGGCATACTATGTGAGCTTTCTTGTTATGGAAAGCACGGAAGGCTTTGGTCCTTTTTTGAGGGACATTTATTCCCCGAACATTCAGGGAAAGTATATTCAGTGGTGCCATGGTAACAGATCAAATAGTTTTGACTTACTTTTTGTTATGCAGAGCTGACTGCGCAGATCAACCTGTGTGGACTGAAGAGATGAAAAGATAGGAAAGAAACCAGTGAATTCTGGAGTAAAGGGTAAAAAAAAAACATATGAGATTAGATGATACATTGTATAAATAATTTTTAGCAAGTAATCACAATTTACCCCTGAAAGAGAATAAATATCTCTCTCAGGGGAATAAGTGCCTTCGTCACACTCCCACATAATATGGTTGGGAGAATGAGGAGGGCTAATGGGGGTACACGGATCTTCCGCTTACAGGAGAGCATTATGTCCGGTAAGTACCACGTTGGGTCATGCGCTTTGGTATGGCTGAGGCTATAGTAGTGTATACTGCATTATGTTCAAACCATGGAATCGGAATTATATCTGATGCAATAATTTCTGGTATCATTCCTATTGTTAGAAAAATATGATCTATTCTGGTGAAGGTTTGATGAGGGTGCGAGAAATAAGTGAATTTCTTTTTCATTGGGTTACTTTCTCTCCACGAATCTACCAGATTGTATTTGGAAAGAAGTTGAGGAAAAGGTAATCTAGAGGTTATTTAAGATGGTGTAAAAGGTGATTTATCTAGAAATGGGAGGAGGACCTGGTTCGAATCCCCGCACATTATCACTGTTCCTATTTTGTGTGTATTAATCACTTGTAATATATGTGAGAGGAATGATGTAGGTTGTTTGTTAGGAGCATAGTAGGAAATCACCGTGATTGCTGTATCCATTATATAACCCATGAGTATCAGGTATCTACCTTCTGGGTCTTTAATTTCTGATGATAAGGTGAATGGTGTGGATCGGTGAAATGCAATTAGAGTACCCCTTTGTTTGGTACAGGCAGAAGCCGTGTAAATTTGTTGATAAAAAGGAGAAATATATTTTGGAGTAGAATCTTTGGTGAAGTGTGTTTCTTGGAGGCATACTATGTGAGCTTTCTTGTTTTTGAAAGCACGGAAGGCTTTGGTCCTTTTTTGAGGGACATTTATTCCCTGAACATTCAGGGAAAGTATATTCAGTGGTGCCATGGTAACAGATCAAATAGTTTTGACTTACTTTTTGTTATGCAGAGCTGACTGTGCAGATCAACCTGTGTGGACTGAAGAGATGAAAAGATAGAAAAGAAACCAGTGAATTCTGGAGTAAAGAGTAAACAAAAAACATATGAGATTAGATGATACATTGTATAAATTATTTTTTGCAAGTAATCACAATTTACCCGTGAAAGAGAATAAATATCTCTCTCAGGGGAATAAGTGCCTTCGTCACACTCCCACATAATATGGTTGGGAGAATGAGGAGGGCTAATGGGGGTACACGGATCTTCCGCTTACAGGAGAGAAGTGCTATGTCAAAAGACATCAAAATGATGATTCATTAATTGGAGTGCAGAATATAGTTTTTGTTGAAATTCTTTATTCCAGGGTGGTTGTATATGGTTAGTTTTGCCCTAGGCTAAATAATTCAGTTAGAAAGGTACTGTTAATAACTTTGGTATTGATGAAGATGGTTTGAATTATTTGGGGATTTTAACCCTTTTAGAGTAAACAATTACATATTTTATTCATATGTAACTGTTTAGATATGTTAACTCATAAAATTGAGGTTGTATTGCTTCAGATTAGAATAAACAAAAACATAGTTCTAGGAACTAGTTAGGTAATAATATATTTGTTTTAAGAAAAGAAAGAAAAAGCTTCCATTACTTCTGGATTATTGAACATATTTGTCCTAAAAAGTAATAAATCTATTGTTATTACCTGAAAATATATAACTGAACAAGAATTTCCTTGTTTCACTTATATATTCTAAGGCTATATGAATCAGAAGTAATAAGAAATATAACTGGAATGTAACATGATCCCACACAGTGTGTGACTATCAGAATGCAGTTACATTCAGTTATAAATACAGGTTTTTTATAGAGAACCATCTCTTAGTATAATAAATGAAGAGATATCAGGAAATAGGATGTCAGTCCATTGAATCTTCTTGGTCCATGGATGATGTGGCATAACGGCCTCTTTTGTGAGAATGATGATTCCCATTTTGTTCTGATATTTTCTGGGTGCTGCCTGAAGGTGAAGATGATGCCATTCTTCTGCGTGTGGGAGAGTTGCTACTTGTGGGTTCTGTCAGATTTAATTTTAAAAGGGTTTGTTGTAGTTCATCTGCTGATCTGCTTCTGTAAATTGTACCTTGGTAGTTAAATCTGACTGAAAAGGGGAAACCCCATTGATACATAATGTTGTGGCGTTGCAGTTCCATTAGTTGGGGTTTCATGGTTCGTCTTTTAGTAATAGTAAGTTGGGATAGGTCAGCAAAAATTTGATAATTGTGTCCTTGAAAATAAAGTTCCTTTTTTTCTCTTGCAGCAATTAGTATTTGTTCTTTCGTTCTGTAATAATGAAATTTTGTGATTATATCACGTGGGGAGTCCATCTTTCTTTTTGTCTGTGAGGGCTCTGTGTACTCTGTCCAGTTCTAAACGTTCAATATGGATATCTGGCTTTAGTTCTTGTAATAGAGCAGTAATAGTAGATTGCAGGTCTGTCACAGTTTCAGGTATTCCCTTTATGCGTAAGTTTGAATGTCTGGCTCTATTTTCGTAATCTTTGAGCTTAGTTTGAAGTATTAAATTCTCTTCTTATAATTGTTCCAATTCTGTTATATTTTCTTGGGTTGTAATTTCAATTTCATCCATTTTTATTTCTAAGGCTGCGGCGCGGTTTCCCAGCTCTCTTATTTCTTTGGTTAGGCTGTTTGTTATTTGGTCTGAGGTTTGTTTTAAAGCCTTATGAAGCATCTTTTCAAATTGTAATAATATTACTGGGGATGCTGAGGAGGCTTGTGGAGAAGTTTGTGAGAGGATTTGTTCTGTATCTGACTCAAATGGAGAGTCTTGCTGTGACATTTTCTGTCTGTGAGAGCGCCCTGATGCTGTATATTGTGAGGTGACTGGAGCTGCTTTAGTTGCAGTGAGTGCCTGTGAGCTCTTTGTGAGGTGATTTTTATTTCTGCCACGGCTTCCTCCCAGTACCATTTTTCCTGCCCAAACTTTCACAGTTTGTTCCCTGGGGCAAAAAGGTTCAAATGGATACCTTTTGAGCCTGCAGGCTCCGCTTTGTCCTTCTCTTCTCTCCTCAGCGGTGTGGAGCTCTAACAATGCATGTCTGCCCTGCTAGACTCCGCGCATGCACCTCTTTACAACTCAAATTTCAAACATTTGTTTAAATACAAGTATAAAAGTAAGGGTTTCACACACAAAAAAAAAAAAAAAAAATATATATATATATATATATATATATCATCAATCTAATCTGGTGAGGCTGGGTATCCGGTCCTTAGTAGCAGTGGAGAGATGGAACTGAGGCAGCACTTTGTAGAGAAGAAGCATCTCTGGAGGCTCATAAAGGAAAGAGAAAGGCGCCGGTGCAGTGGTAAAAAATGTATTACCGGCACAATGGGATTAAAAATACAAGATTGTAAGAGGTCATAGGCATATAATGATTTGTCCCCATGTGGATTGCTGTAATTCTCGTTTGTCTGGGGGAAAGAGAGAGTCGTCCTGCAGCTGTCAGAGTCCCTGGTCATGTGGATTGGTGAGAAGGTGAAGATGCAATGAGACGGCCCGCATTCTGGAACCAAGCTGGAATGCACACGGCCGATGTGACATCAGGTTGGTGGTCGGCAACGCATTTCAGAGCATGCACAGCTTCTTCATCAGACCTCAGGTCTGACCTCACCTGCACCCCCACCCCCCCAGTTGGTCACCAAGCCAGCACTTACTCCATCTAGGTTGCGAGCCGGCAGCGGGTGGTGTGGAGGTTGCGGGTTGAGGGCTCCTATGGGCAGTGGCTCCTGTGTACTGTTCTCCTCTTCTGCATCACAGTCCTTTCAGCCAATCGGCTGACGGGTCTCAAGACCCGCTTCCTAATTGCCTGGGAGGGGGATCAGTGTGGTAATAGTAAATATTCATTCGCTATTGTCACACAACTAAGTGCGCTCAGAGCGCAGTGCTCTGTGCCTTGAGCCCACCCTTTTTTATAGCCTATTAAAGCCTCTGCTTTAAACTGGGTCTGGTATGAATATTAAGGGGAACCCTAAACCAAGAATTTTAAAAAAATGGGGGTTCCCCCTAAGCATTGTTAAAATCACTGCTCTCGAAAAAACATCAGTTTTTAAAACTTTTTTGCATTGATACCTGCAATACTTTTGCATGTCCCCTGGGGCAGGACCCAGGCCAAAAAACACTTTTTATGACAATAACTTGCATATAAGCCTTTAAAGTGAGCACTTTTGATTTTCCACGTTCGTGTCCCATAGACTTTAACAGTGTTCGCGTGTTCTTACAAATTTTTTGCCTGTTGGCATGTTCTGGTGCGAACCGAACCGGGGAGTGTTCGGCTCATCCTTATGTATTAGCCTAGAAATAATTCAGCATATGGAAATGCACATGCACAAATAAGGAGCACTATTTGTAATTGCAGCAAAGTAAAAAGAACAAACGTAGTTCCTTGCATATGAGATTTCAGGGAGTAATCCTTTCCTCAGATATAGGTGAACTAATGAAACATAGAAACCTGTATACATAACTTTTCCTGTGTGTCCGCAGCTTTCGAATTTGCCGTAAACACCGAATAATGTTCTCTGTTCGGCGAACTTACGTTCAACTCGAACATCAGGTTTATCCTTACCAATACATAATAAGTTCTAAACATGATGACAACTCATCCAGAAGTTCTGTATACACAAAGCCTCATGTGCCAAATATGTAAATAAACATAATATATAAATATCATTTTACAAAATTAGAGTTGAGGCCTTTTAGTTATGCAATGTTTAATTGTTAGATCAGACATGTTCCTTGCTGTTTTAACCACTTCAGCCCCGGAAGGTTTTACCCCCTTCCTGACCAGAGCACTTTTTACAATTCGGCACTGCGTCGCTTTAACTGCTAATTGCGCGGTCATGCAATGCTGTACCCAAACGAAATTTGCGTCCTTTTCTTCCCACAAATAGAGCTTTCTTTTGATGGTATTTGATCACCTCTGCCGTTTTTATTTTTTGCGCTATACACGGAAAAAGACCGAAAATTTTGAAAAAAAAATGATATTTTCTACTTTTTGTTCTAAAAAAAATCCAATAAACTCAATTTTAGTCATACATTTAGGCCAAAATGTATTCGGCCACATGTCTTTGGTAAAAAAAATGTCAATAAGTGTATATTTATTGGTTTGTGCAAAAGTTATAGCGTCTACAAACTAGGGTACATTTTCTGGAATTTACACAGCCTTTAATTTATGACTGCCTATGTCGTTTCTTGAGGTGCTAAAATGGCAGGGCAGTACAAAACCCCCACAAATGACCCCATTTTGGAAAGCAGACACCCCAAGGAATTTGCTGAGAGGCATGTTGAGCCCATTGAATATTCATTTTTTTTGTCCCAAGTGATTGAATAATGACAAAAAAAAAAAAATTACAAAAAGTTGTCACTAAATGATATATTGCTCACATAGGCCATGGGCATATGTGGAATTGCACCCCAAAATACATTTAGCTGCTTCTCCTGAGTACGGGGATACCACATGTGTGGGACTTTTTGGGAGCCTAGCCGCGTACGGGGCCCCGAAAACCAATCACTGCCTTCAGGATTTCTAAGGGCGTACATTTTTGATTTTACTCCTCACTACCTATCACAGTTTTGAAGGCCATAAAATGCCCAGATGACATAAAACCCCCCCAAATGACCCCATTTTGGAAAGTAGACACCCCAAGCTATTTGCTTTGAGGCATGTTGAGTCCATGGAATGTTTTATATTTTGACACAAGTTGCGGAAAAGTGACAAATTTTTTTTTTTTTTTTTTTTTTTTTTTTGCACAAAGTTGTCACTAAATGATATATTGCTCACACAGGCCATGGGCATATGTGGAATTGCACCCCAAAATACATTTAGCTGCTTCTCCTGAGTATGGAGATACCACATGTGTGGGACTTTTTGGGAGCCTAGCCGCGTACAGGACCCCGAAAACCAATCACCGCCTTCAGGATTTCTAAGGGCGTACATTTTTGATTTTACTCCTCACTGCCTATCACAGTTTCGGAGGCCATGGAATGCCCAGGTGGCACAACCCCCCCCCCCCAAATGACCCCATTTTGGAAAGTAGACACCCCAAGCTATTTTCTGAGAGGCATGGTGAGTATTTTGCAGCTCTCATTTGTTTTTGAAAATAAAGAAAGACGAGAAAAAAAATTTTTTTTTTCTTTTTTCAATTTTCAAAACTTTGTGACAAAAAGTGAGGTCTGCAAAATACTCACTATACCTCTCATCAAATAGCTTGGGGTGTCTACTTTCCAAAATGGGGTCATTTGGGGTTTTTTTTTGCCACCTGGGCATTCCATGGCCTCCGAAACTGTGATAGGCGGTGAAGAGTGAAATCAAAAATTTACGGCCTTAGAAAGCCTGAAGGCGGTGCTTGGTTTTTGGGGTCCCGTACGCGGCTAGGCTCCCAAAAAGTCTCACACATGTGGTATCCCCGTACTCAGGAGAAGCAACAGAATGTATTTTGGGGTGTAATTTCACATATTCCCATGGCATGTTTGAGCAATATATCATTTAGTGACAACTTTGCGCAAAAAAAAATAAAAAAAATAAAAAATTGTCTCTTTCCCGCAACTTGTGTCACAATATAAATTATTCCATGGACTCAACATGACTCTCAGCAAATAGCTTGGGGTGTCTACTTTCCAAAATAAGGTCATTTGGGGGGGTTTTGAACTGTCCTGGCATTTTATGCACAACATCTAGAAGCTTATGTCACACATCACCCACTCTTCTAACCACTTGAAGACAAAGCCCTTTCTGACACTTATTGTTTACATAAAAAAATAATTTTTTTTTGCAAGAAAATTACTTTGAACCCCCAAACATTATATATTTTTTTTAAAGCAAATGCCCTACAGATTAAAATGGTGGGGACTTCCGGTTCCGGCGCCGCATGGAGTAGCTGCTCTTCTCACCGGCTCCCGCAGCTCGACTCCAAAAACTGCCTACAAAACCGGCAAACCCGCTGAAAACCACCGGCATCCACCCCACGCCATCCCCGGTCACAAGATGGACCGCTTTGTGGAAAAAAACGGCCCGCGATCGTACGCGGCCGCGGCGGCGCGGACCTCACAGCCGCAAATCGAGGTCCCGGCTTCGGCCTACACGGAGCTTCCCACAGAGCCAGAGCCTGAAATGGAGGTAAGCGGCGCTACGGCCCCCTCCCCATCTACTGAGCCATCCACACAGCTTAAAAGCCCTTCCAGCACATCAAACACTGAAAGAATAGCACAGGCTGTAGCAGCCCTCCTCTCCCCAATGATCACAGCCTCGGTGGAGAAGGCAGTTAACGCAGGCATGCAACAAATCCAGGCCCAGCTAGGGGAACATGCCTCCAGGCTGAATGAAGCTGAACACCGCATAGCAAATATTGAGGAAGACATGTACCACTCTCAATCCTCAATGCAGGCCCATGACAAAACCAACAAATATATCCTTGAAAAGCTGGACGATTTGGAAAATAGATCCAGAAGGAGCAACTTGCGATTTGTAGGCATCCCAGAGTCGCTACAACCCTCAGCTCTCTCTGACCTATGCGCCAGGCGCATTCCCGAAGCACTAGGCCTGCCAGGCCCCTGCACAGTAGAACGGGCCCATCGCATGGGAGCCTTCAACGCAGAACGCAAATCGCCTCGTCCCATAATAGCAAAATATCTCAACTACTCAGATAAAGCTTACATCTTGCAAAAATTCAGGCAATCCAGAGCTCTCCAAATTGACGGCATGAAAATCCTGATTTTCGCAGATTACTCTATTGAAGTGTCCCAAAAGAGAAAAGCCTTTCAACAGATTTGCTCAGAACTGCACCATCAACAACTCAAATTTACGTTGGCTTTCCCAGCTACCCTCCGACTCAAAGCCCCAAATGGCGACCAACTCTCTTTCCAAGACCCAAAAGAAGCAGAAGCCTTTCTGCGTTCGCTACACTCAGGCCCCAACCTCAGCCCCTCTCCTAGAGCGGCTCCTGTCAACCGTGCTCTAGACCAAAGGAGCCCACGCAAAGACTCTCCAAAACGGTTCAGACCCTCAGCACCGGACTATCACCGTCCTACTCCTCATTGAGGAACACGAGCATGCTCACACATTGCTACCACTCAACGCCCAGCCTCTACGGCTATGGTGACCTAACTCTTAACGGGACATCCCACACAAGAGACGAAGTTAAAAAAAAAAAATTTTTTCTTTGTTTTCTCTTTCAAGCTTGTCCACTCTTCCCCACCAGGCAATTCTGATACTGGTAGGCCAAGCAGTTTCTTTCATGTTTATTACGTACTGTTTATACTTAACTAACTGGTTTTTGTTATAACTAAGGTATTGTCTCTCTCCCCTGGCTCTCCTGTGTATCCAACTCCTTCTTCTAATGCTGCGCAAACCAAGCTGCCAATACATTTCACCCCCTTAAACGCGGGTTCTCAAGTACAGCAATCGCTGAGTCCTGCGTTGGGAGTTGGACTACACAGTCGACTCCATGCGGAAAAAAGCGAAGTATACTGAATATGTTTTATTGTTTTTCTTTTCTACCCTCCCCCTCCTGTACCCTTCCCTATACTATGCACCCCCACCTCATTGCACACATACCCTTAGCGGTTACCAAATCCCTAATTTAAACAAAATAACCCCCCCCAGAACTCAGCCTAATTCCACGCCACACCTCCACATATCAACACGCGAAAACCATACAAAATCTCCACATACCCCCCCAGTGACCCCCCCTATATGAAACTAGTCTCCTGGAATGTTAAAGGGCTTCGTTCACCCAATAAGAGAATGAAAATCATCCGTCACCTCAAAAGACTCAAAACCGACATTGCCCTACTCCAAGAAACCCACCTCTCCACTCCTGACTTCCACCGAATGAAAAAATTATGGGTAGGTACAGTAATAGGCTCAGATTCCAATGGACGCAAAGCAGGAGTTTTGATACTAATCCACAAAAACCTACCATGTGAGGTCCTATCCACCAAAACAGACGCTCAGGGGCGCCTCATCTCAACCCACATCAAATTAGGAACCAAAGAAATGATAATTTCAAACATCTATGCGCCCAACAACCCCACAAAACAATTTTTTAGTGAACTCTCAACATGGCTCCTCAGCGACCCGACTCTACCACACATAGTGGGTGGGGACTTTAATTCCACAATACACCCAATAGACGACAGATCCACTTCTAAGCGCACATTCCTCCCCTCAGATCTAGATTCACAAACTCTACTAGCCTCCACGATGGAATCCCTCCATTTACACGACATCTGGCGACTACGACACCCAGCTGACAGAGACTTTACATTTTATTCCAATCCCCACAATGTCTTCACCAGAATTGACTACCTCTTCTGTTCAGACGACCTTTTACCAATGGTGTCCGATGCGGACATTCACGACATTGCCATATCCGACCATGCACCAATCTCGACCACGTTTGACAACCCTGACTTACACCCAAATCCTAAAATATGGCGTTTCCCCTCTTATCTCCACAACAATGCGGACCTTCGAAAGTACATCGAAAACGTCTGGTCTGAATACACATTGACCAATGCCGAACACTCCGACAACCCCAATTTATTCTGGGAAGCAGGCAAAGCATTCCTCAGAGGCCGTATAATCTCCTACGCAGCATCCTTTAAAAGAAACGCTCTCAAAAAATACAAACAAGCCAGCTCCCAACTACACCTAGCCCAAAGAACACTATACACAAACAACTCTAATGATAACAGGAAGGCATGGCAATCAGCTAAACAGTCCTTTGACACTTGGGCCGAAACCCTAGAACAAACGAAAAAAGCCCACATGGATGCCACCCTCCACAAATTCGGCAATAAGGCAGGCAAACTCCTCGCCAATTTATGTAAGGGACCCTACCTTCCGACACACATCTCATCCCTCCGGGACTCTCGAGGTAACATAAAAACCTCCCAAACGGACATAAACAATACCATGTTACAATATTACTCATCCTTATATGGACCAGACCCCATAAACCTTGAGACAGCACAATCATTTCTTGAAAAGGTAACCCTATCGCACGTATCACCCACACAGTTAGAAGCTCTAAACGCCCCAATATCCTTCCACGAAATATCCACTACAATTAAAAACCTAGCTCCCTCGAAAGCCCCAGGTCCTGATGGTTTCACGGGAGAATTCTACAAGTCACTACAACCACTTGTAGAACCCACACTACATGAAGTATATCAGCACATTTGGGCAGGGGGAACATACCTACCCACGGGTAATCAAGCCACTATCAAATTACTAGCCAAAAAAGGTAAAGACCCCCAAGAACCAGGCTCATATAGGCCAATCTCACTTTTAAACCTAGATGTCAAAATCCTTTCCAAAATCATTGCTACAAGATTAGCAGACATCATACCCTCCCTGATACACCCTGCCCAGTCAGGGTTCGTGAAAGGCAGAACTGCTACCATGAACATCAGGAAGGTAATGATGGCCCTAGAACATGCCAAATGCAACTCAGAGGGAAAGTATGCTATCATCACTCTGGACGCGGAGAAAGCCTTCGATAATGTAAGCTTCGAATGGCTTTCTCTAGTCATGAACAAAATGGGATTCTCCGGCTCCTTCGCTCATCTCATAAACACTATGTATACCGCCCCAGCCGCCAGACTGGTAGCAGCAGGCCTCCTATCAGAGGAATTCCGCCTACACAAAGGGACTCGGCAGGGCTGCCCCTTATCACCACTCCTCTTTAACATAGCATTAGAACCCCTATCTAGATACTTATCACACGTAGCCCCACTAAACGGCATCCCCATCGGCAAACAGGAGCTTCGCACCTCACTATTTGCCGACGACGTCCTTATATTCACAGCAAACCCCCCCTCTGACATGTTCACGATTAAGCTTATCTTTGACCAATTTAGATTATGCTCGGGCCTTCGCATAAACTACAACAAAAGCGAAATCCTCCCCCTAGGCACCGCGTCCAACCCTCCTTGGACACAGAATTCCATTTTCTCGGTAGCACATTCCCATATCACCTACTTAGGCATAAGAATAGGAAAACTACCCTCCTCTCTCTATCACCTCAACTACCCACCCTTACTCAAAAAAATCTCTCAGGAACTAACAAACTGGATGGATCTCCCCCTCTCGCTACTGGGAAGATGTCATCTAGTGAAAATGGTCAGCTTCGCCCGCTTACTTTACCCGTTACAAACCATTCCCTTGCTTCTACAGCATAAAGACATAAAAATTCTTAACGAGGCAATATCCAAATTTTTATGGCGAAATAAGCGGCCGCGAATCGCACTCACTAAACTTTACCTTCCCAGGCGCGAAGGGGGTATTAGTCTTCCTAATGTCAGAATTTATAATTTAGCTTGCCTCCTGAGGATAAGTCTAGATTGGGTAGCGCAAACATCTCGATACTCCAACTTTTGTCTGGAAACCGAAATGGTTAATCCATACTCCCTGGTAGCTCTCCTACACTGCAAATGGAAATCCACCCCCCCGCCCCTTCAACATAACCTACTACTTCGGGACACAGCCATTGCCTGGAGGGAGACCCGGAAATGCCTCAAGCTCTCACCCTTTATATCTAAACACCTTCCAATACAAGGAAACCCGAGCTTCCCCCCAGGTCTGGAACGTCAACCATACATCACCTGGCAACAGAAGGGCATCTCCAACTTCTCTTCGCTTTGTGACTCAAAAACTGGCCGTCCCGTCCCTTTCAAGTCATTAGCGGAGACATTCCAACTTCCACAGTCACACATGTTCCACTATGGTCAATGTATCAGCTTCCTCAAAAATGCCTGCAGAGACGATCACAAAAGATTTCAAACGTCCCTATCGGACTCTCTCCTCGCAAAGGGCTCCTACAAAATCTCAGACATATACCAGCCTCTCCTACTAAAAGCCATTCCTTCACTGAAGACATCTTCAGCAGCCAACTGGGCAAAAGACTTCCCGGATGCCGAATTGGTCGACAAAATACTTCAAGGCCTCAACACTACTCACAATCTAGTGCCCAACGAATCCTGGAGGGAAACCCAACTTAAGATCGTCCATCGAGCCCACATACCCTTCCTCTCGAACAAACAACCTCAAACCTCTTCCACGTGCCCCTTATGCCGACACCCCAGGCCTTCTCTGACCCACCGTTTTTGGTCATGCAGCTACATCTCCAGCTTCTGGGACAAGGTCCTCCAATACATATTTGATGTAACCCTGCTGAAAATACCCAAAGACCCCCTTCTCCTCATTTTCGGTCACTGGGACCCCCAATTGTTACCCTGGTCTCCGAACCCCACCCCTTCCTACAAGGACTGGATCCTGATATGCCTCCTTTTCGCCAGAAGAGCCATTTTAAAAAATTGGATATCCGATGCATCTCCCAATACCTCTCAAATCAAAAGGGACCTCCTACAGTTGCTTTACAAAGATAGGATCAACATGGACTTTACGAACGACACAACCAGGACGCGCTTCCACCACAAATGGGGGGCTTTCATGTCCTCGACACTCTCTCCCACGGATATAGCGCATCTTGAGACTTTCTCTTTCCTCTATCAGGAATCTCCCCCCCCACCGCAGATGGAATGATCCCCCCAAACCAAGATTCCTCAACATAAGGAACCCAACTCCTACCAAGCATCACAACACGATCCAGGACTTCCTCGCGCTCCTCAGGACCTCTTATTTCTCCCCTTGCAGGAAAATGGAGACCGCAACTGCAACAAAGGACATCAATACCTTACCACTAAAAAACCGCAATTATCACTATCTTTATCATGTCAACCCTATTGTTACCATTAACCTGTACTTTATACCCACAGGCTGCTTTACTCCACCCAAAACACGCTCTTGGTGCTCTCCCCTCCCACCCCCCCCCCCCCACCCTCGTTGTCTGATGTTGACATTCTACGTCTACCTGGTCTTCCCCCACTCAACCCTTCCTCCACCCTATGCGGGATACATTGTGCTAGAAATCTCAGGGAATCCCTCCCCCCCACCTAGATCCATCCAGTTTCTCCACATTTATTTCCTCTCCTCTGCTACCTGTCCCTATCAGCTGTTTTATGTTCCTATTTTGTATACAGCTAATGTTTTACTTTGGATTTTCTTTTTTCTTTTTTTGGAAAAAAATCACAAAAAACAATGATACTGTCTATTGATGTCATTCCCTGTATGTTACATCCTTCAATAAAAATTTATTTAAAAAAAAAAAAAAATGGTGGGTGTTTCATTTTTTTTTTTCACACAGTATTTGCGCAGCGATTTTTCAAACGCATTTTTTGGGGAAAAAACACACTTTTTTACATTTTAATGTACTAAAACACACTATATTGCCCAAATGTTTGATGAAATAAAAAAGATGATCTTAGGCCGAGTACATGGATACCAAACATGACATGCTTTAAAATTGCGCACAAACGTGCAGTGGCGACAAACTAAATACATTTTTAAAAGCCTTTAAAAGCCTTTACAGGTTACCACTTTAGATTTACAGAGGAGGTCTACTGCTAAACTTACTGCCCTCGATCTGACCTTCGCGGCGATACCTCACATGCATGGTGCAATTGCTGTTTACATTTGACGCCAGACCGACGCTTGCGTTCGCCTTAGCGCGAGAGCAGGGGGGACAGGGGTGCTTTTTTTTTTTTTTTTTCTTTATTATTATTATTTTTTTATCTTATTTTTAAACTGTTCCTTTCATTTTTTTTTTAAAATCATTTTTATTGTTATCTCAGGGAATGTAAATATCCCCTATCATAGCAATAGGTAGTGACAGGTACTCTTTTTTGCAAAAATTGGGGTCTATTAGACCCTAGATCTCTCCTCTGCCCTCAAAGCATCTGACCACACCAAGATCGGTGTGATAAAATGCTTTCCCAATTTCCCAATGGCGCTGTTTACATCCGGCGAAATCTAAGTCATAAAATGCTCGTAGCTTCCGGTTTCTTAGGCCATAGAGATGTTTGGAGCCACTCTGGTCTCTGATCAGCTCTATGGTCAGCTGGCTGAATCACCGGCTGCATTCTCAGGTTCCCTGTTGAGACAGGAGAGCCAGAGAAAAACACGGAAGACGTTGGGGGGGGGGCATTCCCTCCCACTGCTTGTAAAAGCAGTCTAGAGGCTAATTAGCCACTAGGATTGCTTTTACATGAAAGCTGACCGCTGGCTGAAAAGAATGATACCAAGATGATACCTAAACCTGCAGGCATCATTCTGGTATAACCACTCAAAGTCGTGAATGGCGAACCTGAAGACAAAAAAATGGTTAACAATAAAGCACAGTAAACGGTAAGGTATAAAAAATTGCATACCTGAAAAGCAAACATGATAAAACATAATAACAATAAAACATTGCAGAATAGAATACAGTAAAAAAGAGCAGAACAATAGAGAGAGAATAGAGAGAGAGAGAACAATAAAACGACAACTATTTTTTTTTTATTTTATATTTTTGTATGTTTTTTTTTTTTACACTTTTTTTGTAACTAACTTTTATAACTGTAACCGGTTCCAGGTTCGGGTCTCTCAAAATGCAATGGCATCTTGGGAGACCCTGTGAAAGTGTGCCTAGTCTGTGGAATGCTGTACCCTACGCTAATACTCAACTAGTGAATGGTAGCGTTCAAAACATTCACCAATGCAAAGACCAGGATTGTCAGGACAGGAGGGACAATAATAGCGGGTGTCACGTCTATATCCGCGCTTGCTGCAGACACGACATCTTTTTTGGGGGGGTTCGTTGGGTAGGGGTACTCGGGAGGACATAAAAATGCCTCTCATGCAGCCGACTGCATTTGGTTGGGGATGTGAATGGGGGAAGTATGGGCGCTGCAGAAGCGGTGGGTTCCCAATTAGGATTGGCGAATGCAGCAGGAAGGGCACTATGGGCACGACGGGCCTGTGTTTGTCTTTTTGGTGGCAGCGGGACACTACTTGTGCTTGCCACCTCACCAGCTTGAACTGCACTTATGGGACTCGCCACGTCACCAAGTGTTACTGCAGTGCTGGTTTGACTACGACCGGGGTGTACTACGCCGCTGGTGCTTGCCAGTTCACCAAAACACTACCAAAAAAACTGTTAGCGATCGCAGGGATCAGGCCTGACTCTGCGAACGCTGCAGTTATGCGTTTAGTGTTTTGTAAGTGACAGTGATCGATCGATACTGCACTTGGGTGGGCTGGGCTGGGTCGGGCGGAGGGGCAAAACGCAGGTGCTAGCAGGTATCTGGGCTGATCCCGCTAACACTGCGTTTCAGGGAACCCTAAACTGCTGGGGACGCTAGTATAGATCTGATCGGATCAGATATTGATCCGTACAGATAATATACCACTAAGGGAGGCGTATGCTGCGTGCGTGGGTGTTAGCGGTACTGGCGCTAATCTGACGCTGCCTGGGGCTGGTGCTTGCCAGTTCACCAAAACGCTACCAAAAAAACTGTTAGCGATCGCAGGGATCAGGCCTGACTCTGCGAACGCTGCAGTTATGCGGTTAGTGTTTTGTAAGTGACAGTGATCGATCGATACTGCACTTGGGTGGGCTGGGCTGGGCCGGGCGGACGGGAAAAACGCAGGTGCTAGCAGGTATCTGGGCTGATCCCACTAACACTGCGTTTTTGGGAACCCTAAACTGCTGGGGACGCTAGTATAGATCTGATCGGATCAGATATTGATGCGATCAGATACTATACCACTAAGGGAGGTGTACGGTGCGTGCGTGGGTGTTAGCGGTACTGGCGCTAATCTGACGCTGCCTGGGGCTGGTGCTTGCCAGTTCACCAAAACGCTACCAAAAAAACTGTTAGCGATCGCAGGGATCAGGCCTGACTATGCGAACGCTGCAGTTATGCGTTTAGTGTTTTGTAAGTGACAGTGATCGATCGATACTGCACTTGGGTGGGCTGGGCCGGGCGGAGGGGCAAAACGCAGGTGCTAGCGGGTATCTGGGCTAATCCCGCTAACACTGCGTTTTTGGGAACCCTAAACTGCTGGGGACGCTAGTATAGATCTGATTGGATCAGATATTGATCCATACAGATACTATACCACTAAGGGAGGCGTATGCTGCGTGCGTGGGTGTTAGCGGTACTGGCGCTAATCTGGCGCTGCCTGGGGCGACGCATATCACCGCCGGGCGATCGGGGGGCTAAACCTTTATTCGGTAATAAACGGCGGGTGCCCTGACACTATAAAAAATAAACGAACTAACCAGCGTCACCCGTAACACTTATACGGTGATCAGTGGTGAAAGGGTTAACTAGGGGGCAATCAAGGGGTTAAAACATTTATTAGATAGTATATGGGGGTCCCTGTCGCTATAAAACACTGACGGCGAACCTAAATATTTACGTCCCTAACTAGCGTCACCAGCGACACTAATACAGCGATCAGAAAAATGATCGCTTAGCAACACTGGTGACGGGGGGTGATCAAGGGGTTAAAACTTTATTAGGGGGGTTAGGGGGGTATCCTAGACCTAAAGGGGGCCTAACACTCACTACCCTAACACACTAACTGTCACAAACTGACACTATGCAGTAATCAGAAAAAAAAAAAAAAAAAACCTGCTTGGTGTCAGTTTGTGACAGGGGGGGGGTGATCAGGGGGGGATCGGGGGGCGATCGGGGGGGGGATCGGGGTGTAATGGGTGACTGGCATGTTCTACTGTGTGTGTTTGTGTTGTGCACTCACAGTTCAGTCTTCTCTCCTCGGCCCGGAACGGAAAATACCGAGCCGAGGAGAGATGACATCATTTCCTCTGCCTCTGTGTACAATACAGAGGCAGGGAAATGATCCCATTGGCTGGGAGCGATCGCGAGGGGGGGGCCACGAATGGATGGCCTCCCCCTCACCACCGATCGCCGGGGGACATTTGCCGACCGCCGCAGGCACCGGGGGGGGTGCGATCGGACCCCCCACCCGCGGGCAGGCAGGGACGTACAGGTAAGCCCTTTTGCCTGCCCGTGCCGCTCTGTCGACGTACATCGTCGTGCGGCGGTCGGCAAGTGGTTAATGTCTATTTCTTGTTGCCGCCTCACCTAGCTGGATTTATTTGTTCTGTAACCACAAAATGTAGTTGTTCAACCATGTGTGACATTTTTTGAACTATTTTTCCACTGTTAAGTGTGGTTATTCACTGCAAAAAAGAGTACTTGTACTGAGTGTGATTTTCCTGTTCTGTGCTATTATGTTTCACAGAAGCACACTAATAAACCTTGTGAGACCAAAATAAGTGTCCATGGAAAAAAAAATGATATATATATATATAGATATATATATATATATATATATAGATATATATATATAACTATATAGATATATATATATATCTATATATATATATATATATATATATATATATATCTATATATATATATACACGCACATCAATGTTCATATAAAATAAGACAATAGTGCATTAAATAAAGTCCAACAGAATGTGATGTAGTGAGTGTAAAAAACTGCTGCTGAAACACCAAATGTTCTCCACCAATGTAATTAGTGCCAATTCCACTACCTTCAGAATAAAGCTCACTAGATGTCATTGCCATTTAACTCTCGTGTCTGGCAACCAAAGCATATGTGTTATATTGAAGCTCCTCTATAGTCTGCCAAACTTCATCCAGATGATAACATCAATCTCCTTATGCGAAAATAAAAGCCAAGACAAAGCCTCCAATAGTGTAAAACACCTTAAGGTAACCGTTCATTTAAAAGCAATGCACTTACATAATAAAAACATCAACATTGAATAAGCAATCTCAATCATGCCGGGTGCCACCGTGCTGTGATCTCACCATTCCATCATTCGCACACCCAGGGTCACCGTCTCCGCCACTTCCAACTTCGTCATAGGGTGTATGTATATATTTACTGTGAAACTTTTATTTGTTATACCATGTTTTATGTTTCACCTATTTTATTTGTTTACTTTGTTTGAGTAGCAGCACAATTGTATTTTCATTCAAGAGCGCAGTGCGCACATATAGAACTAAAAAATTTAAAATATGCACCCACATTCATGTAAGTATTCAATGACCACATAACAGATAATACATTTGCATTACAGTAAACAGCCAAATAAAAAAACCCACATCACTATGTTAATAATAATCATTGGCAATAGTAGTAACAGCCCTAAATATAATAACTTGAGCAGTTAGCATTATCATTTTCTACATTCCAGTTCAGTTGCAAACTATTTGACCAAAAACTATACTGAACATAATTTATTTTGAAACAATACTACAGAAAAGGTATACACTGGATGTTAATACTAAAAGTAATATTGCATTTTAAGTAAATATTAAATATAGACAAAAAACAAATTTTAAGTAAAGAACAAGCACAGTTTATTGAATTTCAAATAATTAACAAAATTGAGACCCAAGGGAAAATTCCAGGATAGTTAACATTAAAGGAATGCCCTGGGAAAAGAAAATAATTGGATTACACATATTGGTAGCTATTGCTCAGTGAGCATACTCTCTTTAGGTGCTACCAAATACATAATAAGGAGGCAAATATTTGTTATCCAAACACTTTTTATCATTTCACAGCCACCAATTATATAAAGATAGCTTTTCAAAAATTATATTATTAGGGTTACATTTTAACAGCATATGAAATACAGGGGCATGTGTTAATATTTTTTTAGTAAGCGTAAAAAAGTGAAAACGACTTCAACAGAATACCTAAAAAAACTAAATAATAATAGCTCAAATAGATATATGCATTAAACATCCTCCAGAAAAAGTATCAGTTTTAAAAAAAACAGTGCTATTCATTTGATATAGCTCGCTGCATGAATGGTTTCTTCAGCTAGACATTCCCTAATAAGAACATGCTTATTATTTATATTGGTGGCAATGTTCAAATTCAGTAATTCAGTCATTTGCAGCAGCAACAATGAATGTACATGTTACATTTTAGGTGTACTCCAATGAAAGATGAACATTTTGAGACACATTGGGGGAGCAACCTACCTACTCTAAAAGAGGAAGAAAAAAAGGTTTACAGATTTAGGAAATACACTTTAACTATAAGAGGAACTGTACAAAGAGCTGTATACTGAATAACACAAACCTTAAATGACCTACAACTGATTGGAAATGGTAATTTGTAAGAATGAATATCCCTGCCTAAATATTAACTGTACTTTCATGCATAATTAGAAGAAGTAAAATAAAAAACCCAAGAAGAGGGTTAACGCTCCGCTAGAACAGTGTAAATTGATAGGTGAGTTGTAAAAGCTGCCAGCACTAAAAGTTCAATACTAAACTCCAAAACACCAAAAAAAAACAGAATGAGTGCAGCGCTAAAACTAAATATGAATTGTATATCATACCAAAAATAACCATAAAAAAGTGATAAATCCACCAAAAATGAAATATAAATTACACAAAACAAGTCTCCCATAAAGGACAGAGACAAATGTTTTACCATATATCACATGTGAGAAATTATAAAATAAAAAAGTGAAACAGTAAGTCCCAATTATGAATATTACAAAAAATCAAAAAAAGTCCATAAATAAAGTGAGTGGATGATCAAAGTGCATATATTCAGGAGAGATGTGACACAGATGAATCCAGTATCCAAAATGACTTGCACCCAAGTGAGGTATGAGGCTCCTTACCAGCTCAAGATGACCACTATGACAGTGGTCTCACCAGGCATTTGGGAAATTATCAGGTCACCCGCAACCTATGCCGATCTATCCAGTAGTAAATGTGGAACCCAAGGTTAGCCCAGTCCAACTCAGATTGTTTGGCAGCTCCCAGCACACGTGCAGCACTCCAACAGGTCTGCACAGAGAGAGACCTGTTGGAGTGCTGCACATGTGCTGGGAGCTGCCAAACAATCTGAGTTTGACTGGGCTAACCTTGGGTTCCACATTTACTACTGGATAGATCGGCATAGGTTGTGGGTGACCTGATAATTTCCCAAATGCCTGGTGAGACCACTGTCATAGTGGTCATCTTGAGCTGGTAAGGAGCCTCATACCTCACTTGGGTGCAAGTCACTTTGGATACTGGATTCATCTGTGTCACATCTCTCCTGAATATATGCACTTTGATCATCCACTCACTTTATTTATGGACTTTTTTTGATTTTTTGTAATATTCATAATTGGGACTTACTGTTTCACTTTTTTATTTTATAATTTCTCACATGTGATATATGGTGTGACATTTGTCTCTGTCCTTTATGGGAGACTTGTTTTGTGTAATTTATATTTCATTTTTGGTGGATTTATCACTTTTTTATGGTTATTTTTGGTATGATATACAATTCATAATTAGAAGAAGAGCCCAGCAAAGTTCTTAAAGGGTTAAGGATAAATGAGTGTAAGACTCAGAGGTGTTGTTTAGAAGAGAGAGAGGGTCGCTTAACCCTTTGCTACAAAGCCCTGTCTTCCATTTTTTGCCTTAGGTTGCCAGGTGAATTTCGCCATTTTTTGCATTTTTTTTTGTTTTATTTATTTTTTCCTACTATTTACAGTTTTTCTGAAACTATAAACATGAATGAAGTAGTCAAATATCTTTCATATACTCTTGAAAACATCCATGTTTTACGGGTGTTTGTTATCATTACTGAGCCTGGGCTCAGTTTACACCGGTATTTAAACCAGTAAATAATAAAAATCAAATAAGAAAAATAATAATAAAAGTCATTCTTGAAAGGTGAGGCTACAGACACATAATATACCTTATAAAATAAATGCTTTAACATGCTGATTAGATAATAAGTAGGACATTTTTGGAGAAATATTTATTTTCTTCAGTAGAGAGTGCACAATGGATTAAAGTGACATTAAAGGCTTTTTTAATAATTATTAAAATAAAAAAGAGGTTATACTTACCTGTGCACCTCTTGTTTGGTGGTCCCCTGCTTGTGTTCTCCGCTCCTCTTTCCTGCAGGTGCCGCAGGAAGTTCTATCTGTCTTCAAAAAAAGCAAGTCCATAAAGACATGGATGAGCGAGTTTGGGATGGAGGAATTTGACTGGCTTGCACAGAGTCCTGACCTCAACCAGATAGAACTCCTTTGGGATGAATCAGAGTAGAGACTGTGAGCCAGGCCTTCTCATCCAACATCAGTGCCTGACCTCACAAATGCGCTTCTGGAAGAATGATAAAACATTCCCATAGACACTCCTAAACCTTGTGGACAGCCTTCCCAGAATAGTCGAAGCTGTTATAGATGCAAAGGGTTGGCCAATACAATATTGAACCCTAAGAACTAAGACTGGGATGTCATTAAAGTTTACGTGTGTGTAAAGACAGGTCTCCCAATACTTTTTACAATATAGTTTATGTGCTGGATCATGGTATACCAAAGCTCCTGATATCAACACATAGATCACATATGCAAATCCCATTGTAAGTCAATGTAAAGGCATAGTCCAGAGGAGGACTCAACCATAGAAATCTCCTATACCTCCCTCACACGTGCTTGTAAATCACTACGTATCCTTCTGTGGCCCACAAAGTTTCATGTGTGCACTGCAGGTGTGCCGATTTTATTTAAACATCCACTGAGAGATAGTCAATTCCCTGGGACTCAATGGTTGGGCATCACCAAATAAAAACAGTCCTGGGCTTCCATGAATGTATTCAGTAATCTGTTCACTTATCACTAAGCCTTGCTTGCTTTCATAGTAAAGTCATCAGGTCATCTAAATTTAGAAAAAAATGGAGGACAGAACGCCAACCTGACCGGTTTTGGCGGTTCTACCAGCTGCTTCAGAGGTACGGCTGCCATGTTTGGCAGCCATCCCATGTGATCTTAAAATGGCCACTCAGTCTCTATCACGCATGCACCCTGCGTCGTAACGTCTTCCGCAAAAAACATACGCAATGGCATATATGCGCATGCACATCTTAGATCTGATTAATATACAGAAACGAGGCACCGCACAAAGCCTAAAAATTTGTGTAATTGTGCCACTGAAGAAAATGAAGTAAGCCCATCTAATGTATATCAAAGTAGTGCAGCATACAATTCATCAGACTCAATGCTTATTGAGGGGCTCACTACATTGCATCCACTCCATTGAATGTGGGTGCAGGTCAAAAAATCTGTTTAAAAAACAAATAATATACATTTGTACAGCTAAAGACTTTGAGCAGTGCCATGGCTACCTTATCTCTCACATTTAGACAAGTGCACCTTCGAAGGAGGTGTCATTTTTTTATCTCTTGAAAACTCAATCCAAAACTTTGTATAAAAAAAAAGAAAAGGAAGAAAAGGGAAAAAGGGGGAAGGCAAAGTGATCTAGAACAAATCTAATGTGGAGCCACAGAGCATAGTGTCAGAAACCATGAAATCAGACCGAGAGAGAAGTACAGTTGAATCAAACTTGTTTAATAATAAAAGTAAAAAGAACAAACATAGTCAAAACATAGCCAAAGTTCAGTAACCGGAATGAATAGTCAGCCAAGCCAGAAGTCAGGGATCAATGTAGTAGAACAGCAAGCAGGATCTGGAGCCAGAAGGGATGTCAGCAAAGAAAGTCTTCAACAGGATCGCAGGAGATCATTTCTGTGATGTTGACCAAGGCGAAGGCAGTGATCTTCTGGACTGGACGGCTTAAGTAGGCAGGACTGACGAGCTAGATATCATCAACAGCTGAGTAACTGTGGAGAGATAGGAGCTGGCAATTAGCTGACAGCTGAGCGGCCAGCTCAGAGAAGGAAGGGCTGAGCCCAGCCCTGACACATAGTTTGACTACCTGTTTAAAAAAGGGGCAAAACTAATTTCAATCCCAGGGGTCTGGTCACCTTGAATTTCCAGATCCACCTGGTTTCATCTTGAAGGACAAGGTGTTGAAGTCCCCCCTTAGTACTCCGGGGGATGATTTCCAGGACCCAACACTTGGCTAGGGGGAATTTGAGGTGATACTTCAAAATCTAATATAGATAATCCTGTAATCTCTTGCATACCGTGCGTATTGTCTTACAGATGTAAAAGAAACCACAGACACAAAGAATCACATAGACCATCCCCATAAGTATTGCAATTGGCCCTTTACTTACACCTTAATGTCCCCTCCGTTGGTAAGACTAGTAGATCACCTTCAATCATGAAGGTACAAAATTCATATCTCCCACATTCCTGCATTCCTGCATGTGTCTTTAATCTAAGGGGTACCCATTTAATATCAGTATTGACCAATAGCTCCCCTAGTGATTTGGCCTTCCTATAAATTAAATTAGGATGTTCTGTAATTTTTGAGCTGAGGAGTCCTACTTTAATAGGTGTCAATACTTGGCACAGATGTTCCTCACTTCATTTGAAAGCTCTGTATACTCTTGTATCTTAGACATTTGCATCAAACTCTCTCTGCCTAAAAATGAACTCCTCACAGTTTGTGTTCTTAGCGCTCTGGTATGCTCTACTGAGCCATTTATTTTTATATCCCTGCTGTAGGAATCTCCCACATAGGTTGCTTTATCTTCATATTCTGCCATCTCTGAACAATTCCTGTGTGCTCTTAAGTGCTGGCCCACTGGGATACCCTTGATAAGGGGACAAGGATGAAAGTTACCTGCATCCAAAAAGCTATTGGTAGCTGTAGACTTTCTGAACAATCTGGTTTTACCTCCTCCCTTTCCATTCAGTTTCACCACCAAGTCTATAAATTTTACTTTCCTCCTATCAAGCTCACTAGTTAATTCTAAATTGTAGGGGTTTGAGGCCAGTCCCCTCATAAACTCTTATGCCGCGTACACACGGTCGGACTTTTCGTCTACAAAAGTCCAACGGACGCTGACGGACTAAAGTTGGCTGGTAATCCGATCGTGTGTGGGCTGCTTCGGACTTTCAACGTACTTTTTTAGCCTCAAATCCGACGTACTTTAGATTTGAAACATGCTTTAAATCTTTACGTCGTAACTACGACGGACCCCGAAGTCCGCTCGTCTGTATGCTAGTCCTACGGACAAAAAAACGACGCATGCTCATAAGCAAAAACTAAACGGAAGCACTCGGTCTAGTAAAACTAGTGTTCGTATTGTAGGTAGCACATTCATCACGCTGCAAAATCTGTGATCGTTGAATGCAGCGCATTTTATTTCTTCTTTACGAATGCTCTAAAGAACGAAGGTGTTTTGCTGTTCATAATCAGAGTTCTCCCAAACTGATTTCTGAATTCTTTTTCTCTTTGATCTCATGAATGATATAGTATGCTTTTTATAAACAATGTTTCCATACTAATAATACTTTTTCCCTTTTTTTTTTTTTTTATGTTTGTAAAGTTACCACAAAGAACCCATTATTCTTTTTTTTTTTTTTTTCTAGTGATTATTTTTTAATTTTTAGATAAAGTTAACCCAAAGCACCGTTTTTGTTTATGTATATATTTTTTTTTCAAGACTTACCACTTGAACATTCTTAACATTAGTAATGTATTTTTGGTGTGTTTTTTTAAAACTCAATGAGATTGTTGTCCCTTGTTAATTTAACATTGTGTGTAAAATCAATGATTTAAAAGAAAACACATAAAAGTCTTTTGCTAAACTCAAAAAAGATCCATTTATTCATGGTCAAAATAAAATAAAGAGGAAGTCAACGCTGGAAAAAGTCGGTGTACAAGAAAATTGGGATCTTGAGGAGTCCATATAAGAGGGAGCACAATCTGGTCCAAGAATCCCAGAGATCAACAGCACCAGCAGATGATCTAGATGTCCCCAGACTGTGGTCCTACAACAGCCTGCGTCTTCTGTCAGACCAGACTGAACCCAGGTCATCACTTTCTTCTCTTCCCTGCAGCCTTTCCTCCACGCTGCCCTGCAGCCTTCCCTGCAGCCTTCCCTGTAGCCTTCCCTGTAGCCTTCTTTTGAGGCTGTGGCTCTGGTGTTTCAGTTGTGGCAGGAGGAGGAGGAGGAGGAGGAGGAGGAGGAGGAGGAGGGGGGGGGGCTGCCTCATGTAGTTGGGTGTTTTTGGTTAGCGTGCCCTGCAGCCCCTTATGGATTGTTTCCCCAAATAGGCGCTCACAAATGAGGCGCTGCTCCCAATCCATCTGAAGAAGCCTGCTGGCTAAGTAGCAGCCATAGGCTTCTTCCGCTTCTGGGGGGCTTGTTAAAAAACGGGTGGCCTGTTGCATGAGGCGCAGGGATGCGTCCTGTGTGACCATCCCCTTCTTGGCCCTTTTTTTGGGAAGGTGGAGGGGAGGCACTTGGGATTGGGTGAGGCTCCTACTGGGCCCAGCCACCTCACTTGGCCCAGCCACCTCACTTGGCCCAGCCACCTCACTTGGCCCAGCCACCTCACTGGGAGCAGCCACCTCCTGCCTGACACTGGGCCCAGCCTCCTCCAGGATGATGGTGAATCCGGCCTCCTCCAGGCTGTCCATGGGCCCGGTCTCCTCCTGCCTGCCACTTTCCCCACATTCCTCCTGGATGGACTCATCCTGTGTATAAAAAAAGGACAATAGTTTTAGTTTCTTTTTTTGGGTTCATCAATGACACACAGTTTGCTTCTCATGACTAGCAAATTCAATGTGAATACATCTCTTTAATAAAAGAGTCTAATCAGACACCCTAATTATTTCAAGCAGGTGCCAAACATATTTAGTCACTACTATCATTTGATATGTATACACAATTTGGAGTGCTAAATTATTTGAGACAATTATAACATCCAGTTAACATCATTAATATTAGTACAGTAAATCTTTGTTAAAATAATTTACCTGACTCCAGATGGTCATATCCGGTTCATCCAGGATGGAAGACCCAGCTTGCTCCTCATCAGCCTCTGCTGGGGTGGAGGGAAGGGTGGAGGGAAGGGTGGAGGGAAGGGTTGAAAGTGATGCCCTGGCTTCATTCTGGTCATCAAGAAAACGGAGTTGTTTGTAGTACCACAGCCTGGGTACATAAACATCATCTGCTGATGCTCCTGATCTCCTTGATTCCTGGATCTTCCTATGCTCCCTTTTATACATGTTCCTCAAGACCCCAATTTTCTTGTACACTGTCTCCATTGTTGCTCCAGGGATGGTCTCCTGGACAAAGGACAGAAGTCTCTCCAGCGTTGACTTCCTCACATGCTTGTTATAATACTGAGGGTGTTTCACCTCCCACAAATTCCTCATCTCTCGATACTTTGAAATAAAAGAAGTAAGGAACTCTGGATCCTTCAATAGGGGATTCATTATATCTGGAAAAGAGAAAGTCACAAGACCAAAAAAACTTATTATATGTTTCTGCTAACCCCTCATCATCTTCTCCCTATGTAGGCCTCATCAATCTATCAAGCCATATAGGCCGCTTGCTACAAAGTCATGACCATAAACCCCCCCCAAAAAAAATATATATCTCAAATTACCTTCGTTTTGGAACGTCCTGGTCCACTATCACCTACGCACAGAACGTACGTACGACACGCGCGAAAGGCCCTCCTTTATACACTACGCATGTGTGAAACTCCGCCTGCGTCGCCCGCCCCTGACGTTCGAAATGAACTCATGTTCTCCGCCCCCTAATTTGACGCACAGAACGTACGTACGACACGCGCGAAAGGCCCTCCTTTATACACTACGCATGTGTGAAACTCCGCCTGCGTCGCCCGCCCCTGACGTTCGAAATGAACTCATGTTCTCCGCCCCCTAATTTGACGCACAGAACGTACGTACGACACGCGCGAAAGGCCCTCCTTTATACACTACGCATGTGTGAAACTCCGCCTGCGTCGCCCGCCCCTGACGTTCGAAATGTACTCATGTTCTCCGCCCCTTTTTTGTTACGGCGCGTAGTGGAGTTAAAGAATGGCGGAGACACCTGAAATGTTGACGACCTCAGGTAGTGGAGACAGCCCGCAGGCTGGAACGTCTGGAACGTCAACCAAATCTGTGAGGCCTAGATTTAAGGCCTCTAATATGAGTTTCAAAGAGATGGTGGAGATGGTGGCCATTCTTCGCAAAGACGACTATGATGGCAATTATGGGCCGTACGCACGGCCAAATTTGCGCAAGGCCAAAATCATGGCAAAGGTCGTGGACACTTTGCAGGCATCATTTGGGGTCCAGCGCTCCAAGGATCAATTGCGCAAAAGATGGTCTGACCTGAAAATCAGGGAGCCGGATCAATACCGACGTATCCGGAAAGTTCTTAAAAAAAGTAAGTACTTGTCGTGTTTTTCTCTTGTGTTTATTACCTTGTATACTGCTCCATGTGCTTTTCCTTTCTATACGATTTTTGTTCATCGTTCTAAACGATCTTTGAAGAAACCTCGTTACATATCCATATCTATATATCTATCTCTCTATCTATCTCTCTATCTATCTCTCTATATCTATCTCTCTATATCTATCTCTCTCTCTATATCTATATCTATATAGATAACAATATAAATATATAAAAATATAAAAATATAAATATATAAAAAAATATAGAAATATATATATATATAAATATATATATATATATATATATATATATATATATATATATATATATATATATATATCTATATATATATATATATATATATATATCTATATATCTATAATATATCTATATATATATATCTATTATATATCTATATATATATATATATTATATATCTATATATATATATATATATCTATAATATATCTATATATATATATCTATATATATATATTATATATCTATTTTAAATTCTCTTAATTTTTTGGATTTACATTTAGTTAGATATTTAGAGATTTTGTTACAGATATAGAGAGAGATCAAAAGATTATTAACTATATTTTGAGATATTGATATCTATCTATCCGGTATGTCTTTATAATTTGAAATATTGAACTAAAATAGGAACTCTACACAAACCACTTCACTACAAATGTTGGAAAATTATTATGTCCTAAAATATCTGTGTGCTAATTAGATTACTAATTTTTTGTTTCACATAGGGGAAAAATCACTCAGCCAACCAAAAGAACACAGTCCACCCCAAGCAAAACAGGATTGGGCAATCAGTCCAAGTCCCATTGACGATGTGGAGGAAGGAGAGGTGGGCGACATGGGCACCCCACCAGGTGAGTGTCTGACACACCAGCTTACGTTAATCTATGCATGGCTGCCTTTTGTTTAATTGAATTTGTCTACTCTATTTTAGGGGATCTGCTTCATTCAAGCAACAGTGACACCCCCGAGGATGTGGAGGAATTAGGCTACATGGCCACCCCACCAGGTCAGTGTCTGAGACAACAGCTTTAGTTCTGGTAAGGTAAACTATGTATGTGTGCATATTTGTAAAGACATTTTTTGGTTTCATTCCACTTTAGGAACAACAAGAAGTGACCATTTCACCTCGGAAAGTGCCCAACGTCTAATTGGTCAAATAATGGGCTGGAATCAAGACATGGATCAAATGCGTAATAGGCTGGATCGTATGCAGCAGGAAATGAAGGACATGATTGATGTTTTGGGTCGAATCTAAATGCCCTTTTTTAAACCCCAAAACATCAATCATGTCCTTCATTTCCTGTTTTGCTGACCCCATTCTGGGCCTTCTCTTTGTTTTTTTGGCCTAACATAAATGGCTGTTTAACCTAATGTCAAAAAGGAGGGCTGTCAAAAATCCACAAAAAAATAAAAATTGATTTTCTAAAAAACAACCAAAAAAAAAAAAAAAATTGATTTTAAAAAACCCAAAAAAATAAAAAAAAGTGATTTTAAAAAACCCAAAAAAAAATAAAAAAAAGTGATTTTAAAAAACCCAAAAAAAAATAAAAAAAAGTGATTTTAAAAAACCCAAAAAAAAATAAAAAAAAGTGATTTTAAAAAACCCAAAAAAAAATAAAAAAAAGTGATTTTAAAAAACCCAAAAAAAAATAAAAAAAAGTGATTTTAAAAAACCCAAAAAAAAATAAAAAAAAGTGATTTTAAAAAACCCAAAAAAAAATAAAAAAAAGTGATTTTAAATAACCCAAAAAAAAAAAAAAAAAAGTGATTTTAAAAAACCCAAAAAAAAATAAAAAAAAGTGATTTTAAAAAACCCAAAAAAAAATAAAAAAAAGTGATTTTAAAAAACCCAAAAAAAAATAAAAAAAAGTGATTTTAAAAAACCCAAAAAAAAATAAAAAAAGTGATTTTAAATAACCCAAAAAAAAAAAAAAAATTAATTTTCAAAAACCAAAAAAAGTAAAAAAAATTGATTTGAAAACACCAAAAAAATTAAGAAAATTAATGTTAAAAAACCCCAAAAAAAACAAAAAAAATGATTTTAAAAAACAAAAAAAAAAAAAAAAAAAGAAAACTTGCTTTTAAAAAAAAACAAAACTTGATTTTCCAAAAACAAAGCCTGTTTTTGAAAATCCAAAAGCCCAAAATATTTTTTTGTGGATTAGGTAGAAATATTTCAATATAATTATATTTTGCTACATCATTAAGATACCATTATATTTTTGTCTCGGAACATTTTATACTAAATGCAGAACTGAATGCATACCAACCATTAATAAAAACATCTCCTTTTATAGGATTTTAACAAATGTGTGGTTTGTTATTTCAAGGCTCAGTATCAGTTTGGTTATAATTGTCAAAAAGTTGTTTACAGTGGCAATGGAGCTTATTTAGACATTTTGAAAATTCTAATACAGTTGGCACTACAACTGCTCGACCATAACCTAGGAGACAGCCCAAAAGAAAGGCAAGCAATAAATATAATGCCAGATTTCAGCAATATTTTTTTTATTGTAAAAAAAATTATATATCCTGGCCCATTGCAATGGCCCCCCTACCCATAAAATAATCAACATATTGCTGTCTAACCTGACGGGAACTTTGGGGGGCCAAGCCAGTACGGACAGTATCCAGGCCTGTAAGGTTGGCTTCTATTTGTCCGGCCTCAGGCCCAACTGTGCCTATATAATTGGCAGAATGCTTATTTAAAAAGTTGTGCAGAATGCAGCATGATAAAATTATAAAATTAAGTTTGTATTCCGCCAAATTAATGGCTGTTTGAAACAGGCGGAACCGGCTGGCCAGAATTCCAAACGCATTCTCAACCACTCTTCTAGCTCTGGCCAGCCGGTAATTAAAAACCCTCCTCTCCGGGGTGAGGGTTCTTTGGGGGAATGGCCTCATGAGGTGCTTGCTCAGAGCGAAGGCTTCATCGGCAATGAAGACAAAGGGGAGTCCTTCCACGTTATCCTCATCAGGTGGCAATCCCAGGCCACCACTCTGGAGACGCTGGCAGAACTCCGTCTGGGCAAATACTCCTCCATCCGACATCCGGCCATTCTTCCCCACGTCCACATATAAAAAATCATAGTGTGCCGACACCACCGCCATTAAAACAATACTGTGGAACCCCTTATAATTAAAATAATATGACCCCGAATGGGGTGGTGGCACAATGTGGACATGTTTCCCATCTATAGCCCCTCCACAATTGGGAAAGTCCCAACGGCTTGCAAAATGGGATGCCACAGTCTGCCATTCCTGTGGCGTTGAAGGAAACTGGGGAATCAAACAAGAAAACAAAAATCAATTAATTTGGAAGCTAACATTGCAAGAAAATTAGACAATTAAAAACATTATTCCCCAGCATCAGTATAACATTCAATAATTTAATTCTTCTGGAATAACTAATATGGAAAAAGGCACACTTATCAGATTGCTCACCCCCTCTGATAGAACATTGATTACATTTTAGGGGGTTGTGAAATCCCCAAAAAAAATTACTTTAACAACACGCAGGAATTTAGGGATAACAAAGGCTACAAGACTGCAGTTGTCGCACTCTGCAGGTGCAGTTGCAAACCAGCTTACAGTAAATGAGGTAATGTCAAAAGGCATTCATGTTGTAAACAGTACACAATCACATGCAAGGGCAATTAATGAAAACACTTTGAGGCTTGCATATGATTTGATGATGGAAATCAGCAGAGCTTCTGCTCATTTACTAAAGCAATGGAACAAATGCACTTGTAGAGTGCACATGCATTTTGCAAAGTGCAACATAGATTTGCTTTAGACAAATCAACACCACAGAACATTCAAGCAAATTTTAACGAGGGTGGGGGTGGGGGGGTTGTGAAATCTAGCTAATTGCTAATTAGCAGCACACTATTTGGAGTGAGTTCAGGTGGGGGGGGGGGGGTTGTGAAATCTAGCTAATTGCTAATTAACAGCACACTATTTGGAGTGAGTTCAGGTGGGGGGGGGGGGGGTTGTGAAATCTAGCTAATTGCTAATTAGCAGCACACTATTTGGAGTGAGTTCAGGTGGGGGGGGGGGGGGTTGTGAAATCTAGCTAATTGCTAATTCTAAGCACACTAAATACACTCCAACAAAATACATTCAAAATGAGTAGACTAGGTGGATATGTTCCCATCACTTCATGCTGGGAAGGTTATTGAAGGAAACTATACATGCATGACAAAAAATAACAGGAAAAAATCCCAGCATGTGTGAGGATAAAAAGGGGACATTCACACTATATTGCAATGATGGGAAGTAGTGTTTGAAGCAAGAAATACATTACTTTATCAAAGATTACATAAAAGAACATGTGATGCTAATAAACTAAAAATAGCTTACCTTAATATAGTCCTTCTGCAGGACCTGTATGATGGCAGAACAGGTCTCTGGGATAATGATCCCCAGAGCCTGGGGGGAGATGCCTGTCGAGAACTTAAGGTCCTGCAGGCTTCTCCCTGTGGCCAAATACCGCAAGGTAGCGACCACCCTCTGCTCCGGAGTGATGGCTTGCCTCATGCAGGTATCCTGCCTGCTGATATAGGGGGTCAGCAAAGCCACCAAACGATCAAAAACGGGGTCCGTCATCCGGAGAAAGTTCCTGAAATCCTCAGGATTATTCTCACGGATCTCACGGAGCAAAGGCATGTGACAGAACTGGTCACGCTGAAGCAACCAATTCTTGGTCCATGAACTCCTCCTCGCCCTGTTCATGGACTGGTCTTGGGCTGAAGAATAAACTACAGCACCAAGCACATACAATGCACGAGCTCTACGACGAGTACGTACAGGTAACATGGCTTCAAAACGGTCGGCTGGTCAGAACGCACTAAACAGAACGCACTGAAGAACAGCAAGGCCTGTGAAGAACGACCTGAAAATCAGGAACGAGCGGCCAATAAAACAAAGATTTCTCAATGCCAACTGACCAAACGCACTGAAAAGCAGATACAAACCTCACAAGCACAGACTGAACACCAGTTAAAACGAACTGAAAAATACGAGTCTCACAAGCGCGAATCGTCTCTCACCAAACTTCTACTAACACGAGATAAACACGAGATTAGCAGAAGGAGCCCAAAGGGTGTCGTACGGGCTATTGAACTTCCGTTTTATAGTCTCGTCGGACTTGGTGTACGTCACAGCGTACTAAACTGGCGTACTTTTGTGTGGTCGTGTGTGGGCAAGTCCGTTCGTAAGAAAGTCTGCCCCAAGTCCGCCGAAGGTACGCCGGAAGTATGTCGGGCAGGCTGTCCGACTTTTGTAGCTGCAAAGTCCGACCGTGTGTACGCGGCATTAGGCTTGTTCCTACAAGCTCATCCAAAGGATATAGATTTCATCGATGTACCTGCACAAGCTAACATCTTGGACAGACACACACACTGACAAAGCCCCCTATCAAAGAGCATGGTCTCCCAATCCCCCAGATATAATTTGACATATACTGTGGCACATTTGTGCACATGACAGTGCCCTGGGCTTGACAGTAAGGCTTGTCACCAAATTGGAACTTGTTAGGAGTTAACAAGAATTCCAATAACCTGTTTATAAAGCAATTATGACCCTGTTTATCTACTGCTCTACTGAAGAGTGTTTTTCATATATAATCTAAAGGCCCGTTGAATGTGGAATTTATGAATAGAGAGCTTTGATGTCGAGAGTTAGCAGAATTGCATCTCTGGGAATAGTCAAGTCATGTAAAGAGTCAAGCAATGTAAAGTGTCCTTAACAATTGAAAACTGGTTTATTACAAAGGGTGGCAAGTGTAGCACTGCCCTCATAAGGGTCACTGATAAAATCAGCACCCCACTGGTTGCCCTGACCCTGAAAGTTCCCTGCCTCCTCTGACACCCAGGGTTCAGATATTTTCCATTTGGGAATGATAATAATAATAATAAGGCAGGTATACCAGAATTGATTAAAACCAATTAACTTGTATACTTAGTGAAATGAGAATATTGGTAAATCAACAAAAGTTTACAGTTTAGAATGATATCTCTTATAGAAACATTATCAATAACTGAGAGGCCATTACATATCAATATCAAACATTCAACAGTGTGAACTGTAGGACTATAATTTCTGCACTTAGCAGGGCACATACAATGCCCTACAATGTGAACAGGTTACAGGAAAGCAGAGGAATGGCTCTCATGAATGTCAAGTCCCACTTTTATGCTCCTCAACACATAGATTCAGAATAAGAAATACAATGTTAGAACCCTTAGCAGTAAGAAACTGTATTGACAATTCAACCTGCTCTTTCAGAGAGTTCTTGGTGAATTATAGCTCTATGAACTAAATAGAAGCAAATCCCTGAAGTGAGGAGGGAGGTGAGAAGTTGTCCTGTATTACTGTGGGGCAATCCAGTTTATCTTCAGCTAGCCCGTTAAACTTCCTGTGTTGAACAAATGCAGCTGGAATCACCAGGATCACTGACTTAAAGATGTTGTCCTCAGTAGAACTACAAGTAAAAGCAGGTTGATAGAAAGTAGAGTAGGTTTGGCCTAGATTTTTGGCAGTAAGGATGCAAGATGGTGGGTGCAGGATGCATTGGTGTCTATCAGGATGCTATCGCCCAACCTTATAGACACTGTATATAGACACCAATGCAGGGTTGGGTCTATAAGGTTGGGCTCGCCACACTGGAACAAGAGATGATGATGGTGCCTGTATCTTATGCCACATACACACAAGCAGACTATTCAACCAGACTGGTTCGATGGACAATCTGATCGTGTGTGGGCTTCATCAAACCTTCAGTGGACTTTTCTTTTAGATTTGAAACATGCTTCGAATCTTTCCGACGGACTGAAGTCCGGTCGAAAAATCCACTCGTCTGTATGCTAGTCCGACGAACGAAAACCCACGCTAGGGAAGCTATTGGCTACTGGCTATCAACTTCCTTAATTTAGTCCGGTCGTACGTCATCACGTACGAATCCGTTGGACTTTGGTGTGATTATGTGTAGGTAAGTCCGTACGTTCAAAAGTCAGTCGGAAGTCCGTCAAAAGTCCATCAGAAAGTCCATTGGACCAGTCAGGTCGAAAAGTCCGCCCGTGTGTACGCGGCATTTGGAATGTGCTCAGAGGATGGTGTCCGGCCTTCGCCACACCGTGCTATGGCTAACCCAGATCTGATATCACCGCAGGGTAGATGGAACAGCAGCGGCCTTCAGGTCGTCGCCAAACAGCCAAGGGGTGCTGCCCCCAGGTGTGCCTCCGAATGTCCACTGAATGGTTCTGCTGGTGCAGGCCGCGACTCAGCTGCAGCAAACACACCGTCAAAGAATCCCTGCACACAAATCCCCCTGGGGTCCCAAGACAGCACGCTAGGCCTCAGACAGTTCCTCTTATAGCCACTCCCAGCAGTCTGTTCTTCCCAATCAGCCATCTGGTAATTGTATTTCCTGATGATTCAGCAAGAGGGAAAATCCCGTTCATTGAGACTACATGTCCCAAGATGCTTCGCTCTGCCTTGTCCTTGTATAAAGGAGGTAACAGGTCAGTGTCAAACTCAGCATTAGAGGGAACCAGCTTCCCTGCAGCAAAGCTACACAGTGTCTCCTGACTGCAGGGTCATATACCGTAAATACTCGTGTATGAGCCGAGCTTTTCAGCACATTTTTTATGTTGAAAAAGCCCCCCTCAGCTTATACTCAAGTGAAGGTTCCACTTACCTGTTCTCTGGTGCAGTGCAGGCGTTCTCCGGTCTCTCCCGCCTGCAGCCTCTGTGGGTGGCCCGATGACTGCTGATATCAACGCTCTTCTTTTCTCCTGCATGCCGGCTGCCTCTGTGTTGTCCGTGCTGTACTTGGCTAGAACCTGCCCGCTTCTGTGTGCTGGTTCCTGGGGCGCACCGCATCCTTGTCAGATGAATGTCGGATGCGGCCACTCTTCTTCTCCTGCTCTTCTCCAGGGCTGTGACCAATGACGTAGCCTTTACAGTCTTACCCGTGCTTGGTCACGCCTCCTTGCTCCGCCCAAGCATTGCCGAATACAAGTACCAGTATATCTCTGGTCTTGAATATACAGTAGCTTTATTTACAGTACTAAGTCTGCTATATTCTATTTTTTATTTTCTTATTAACCCCTATCTGGACCCAGTGTTGACTATGCTTGCACAGAGCAGCCTGTGTTATGATGATGATGATGACAATGTCTATGCTGATAACCTTTACATCTTAGGATACAAATTTCTACCAGGCGGAATCAGGCCCCTCTGTTTTCTCCTATATTACAGTATTTATCATACATATTTTTTGCCCTTCCATTGTTTTTTGTTTCTGTCCAATTTGTTCCTATTTTTTACCACCCATCTCTCCTTTTGACTGACTGATGGACTGCTGATACCATGGCTAGCCATTGAGCTGTTTGTGCCTGGGAACAGCATGAACACTTAGTGCATTTGCATTATCACGCTGTCCTCTCAGGAACAGGTTTAGCCTGTAATCTCAGGTAGTAGGGGGTTTCATAGGTGCTATAAGGGTGTGCAACTTATTGGGGTAGGGAGGAACCTCCCCCACCTGCGGGCTTCCTCGCTTTTCTATGAGGGATCATATACTGTTTACCGGGAGGGTTTAGACAGATTGGTGGGATTCCCTTTACCGGTATTCCCACCATATCTGTCTTTTAGGGGTGGTTGTGTACACATTTTTCTGTGTTCAGCTTTGTATAGCTAATAAAACCTTTTTGTAGTTTACTCTGTTTGGTGTGCCTTGGTCATTTAGTTTTTTATTTTTTATTTTTTATTCATATATATTTTTTTGATCACACCCCCTTTAATATACAGTATGTGGTGAGTACTACTAAATTTCTATCCTGACGGGATTCCCATTTTTTTATATTTTTTGGTTTATGCTGATAACCAACCTCACACCAGCTAAAGCTGAAGCTCAGTTTGGACATACAGATGATGAGGAGGAATCCAGTTTTGAAGGATTTTAACTCTTGTGTTTTAGCTTGGTTGCTGATTGAGCTAAGGTTTTTGTAATTTTAAAGTTATTGTTGATACCATATTGTTTTCGTTGACCCTCTTTTCCACTTACAGAGCTAGTTTACTGGGTTTTTTTTAATAAATATTTAAAAACATTTAACCTACTGATGCCTCAATTAATTAAGTAATTTTATTGGTATCTATTTTTATTTTTGAAATTTACCAGTAGCTGCTGCATTTCCCACCCTAGGCTTATACTTGAGTCAATAAGTTTTCTCAGTTTTTTGTGGTAAAATTAGGTGCCTCGGCTTATATTCGGGTATTCGGGCTGGCTTATACTCAAAGTATATACGGTACATATATATATATATATCTACACACACAATATGTCACAAAAGTGAGTACACCCCTCACATTTTTGTAAATATTTTATTATAACTTTTCATGTGACAAAACTGAAGAAATGACACTTTGCTTCAATGTAAAGTAGTGAGTGTACAGCTTGTATAACAGTGTAAATTTTCTGTCCCCTCAAAATAACTCAACACACAATGTCTAAACCGCTGGCAACAAAAGTGAGTACACCCCTAAGTGAAAATGTCCAAAATTGGACACAATTGGCCATTTTTCCTCCCCGGTGTCATGTGACTCGTTAGTGTTACAAGGTCTCAGGTGTGAATGGGGAGCAGGTGTGTTAAATTTGGTGTTATCGCTCTCACACTCTCATACTGCTCACTGGAAGTTCAAAATGGCACCTCAGGGCAAAGAACTCTGAGGTTTTGAAAAGAAGAATTGTTGCTCTACATAAAGATGGTCTAGGCTATAAGAAAATTGTCAAGACCCTGAAACTGAGCTGCAGCACAGTGGCCAAGACCATACAGTGGTTTAACAGTACAGGTTCCACTAAAAACAGGCCTCGCCATGGTCGACCAAAGATGTTGAGTGCATGTGCTCAGTGTCATCTCCAGAGGTTGTCTTTGGGAAATAGATGTATGAGTGCTGCCAGCATTGCTGCAGAGGTTGAAGGGGTGGGGGGTCAGCCTGTAAGTGCTCAGACCATACACCGCACACTGCATGAAATTCATCTACATGGCTGTCGTCCCAGAAGGAAGCCTCTTCTAAAGATGTTGCACAGAAAAGTCTGCAGTTTTCTAAAGAGAAGCAGACTAAGGACATGGATTACTGGAACCATGTTCTGTGGTCTGATGAGACCAAGATAAACTTTTTTGGTTCAGATGCTGTCAAGCATGTCTCACGGCAACCAGGTGAAGAGCACAAAGATAAGTGTCCTGCCTACAGTCAAGCATGGTGGTAGGAGTGTCATGGTCTGGGGCTGCATGAGTACTGCCGGCACTGGGGAGCTACAGTTCATTGAGGTAACCATGAATGTCAACATGTACTGTGACACACTGAAGCAGAGCATGATCCCCTCCCTTGGAGACTGGGCCGCAGGGCAGTATTCCAACATAACGACCCCAAACATGCCTCCAAGAAGACCACTACCTTGCTAAAGAAGCTGAGGGTAAAGGTGATGGACTGGCCAAGCATGTCTTTAGACCTAAACCCTTATGAGCTTCTGTGGGGCATCCTCAAATGGAAGGTGGAGGAGCGAAAGGTCTCTAACATCCACCAGCTCCGTGATGCCATCATGGAGGAGTAGAGAAGAACTCCAGTGGCAACCTGTGAAGCTCTGGTGAACTCCATGTCCAAGTGGGTTAAGGCAGTGCTGGAAAATAATGGTGGCCACACAAAATATTGACACTTTGGGCCCAGTTTGGACATTTTCACTTAGGGGTGTACTCACTTTTGTTGCCAGCAGTATAGACATTAATGGCTGTGTGTTAAGTTATTTTGAGGGGACAGCAAATTTACACTGCTATACAAGCTGTACAATCACTACTTTACATTGTAGCAAAGTGTCATTTCTTCAGTGTTGTCACATATAAGAGATATAATAAAATATTTACAAAAGTGTGAGGGGTGGACCTAGCAGCAGCGGAGGAAGACGGGATGTGACGTGCTTTGAGAGGGGGAGGGGCCTGGTGGTGGGGCAGTGGAAGGAGGAGGGCAGAGGTCGGAGCGATGGCGGCGTCGGTGTAAGCGTGGAGTGAGAGCCCAGGCGAACCGCATAGAGTCCCCACCTAAAGCTGCAGAGGAGTGAGCCAGGCAGCCATCTCTATTTGATGGCTGCTGAAGTGGTCGCACCCGCGGCGTCCCCCGCCCGCAGCCTCCATATCCCTCGCGGCTCGGCTTCATCCCGGACCCCGGAGCCCCGCTCATCCCTTCCGAGCACCCCCCCACCTACTTTACTTGTCCCCGCAGCCAGCGGGGACAGCCGAGTGTGAAGGGAGAAGCGGACAAGAGATACTGGTGCCCCGAGTACCGGCGTATATGCACAGAATCTGAGCAGCTGTGGAACGATCTCCCGAATACTGAATGGAGAAGGAGCACCAGAGAGAGAGGAGCGCCATGCCACCCCACGATGAACTCTGGTAATCCTGCCTAGTCCAAGAGGTCTGCAAGAGTAAGGTAGGACTTTACCGATTCTTAAGGGAGAAGCAGGCTGTGAAGGCGCCCAGCCTGGGTTTTACTGGGACTGTGAAAAAATGACCCATGTGAGTAAAAGCAAGATCTTAACGGTACTTAATGGAACTTTATAGTGCGGGGATCCGTGTCTGTGTCATATAAATGAACTGCCCGTGGTGTTGACATATTGTTGAATTAAGAAATCAGAGGGAAAGTGTGCACACCAGCAGCCCCAGTAATCCCAGTAGACAGGGGGGACAACCGCAATTTGAAAAACTGGGGGGAGAAGAGCGGCCTGAGAGTTACCCTCCGTTTGTAGACCAGAAATTAAAAGGGGCACCTGGGGGGACACTGGATTGTAGAAACCGTGTACTGGACTTGTCTCCGTTGGGTTCTTTTCCTTCCTGATTGGGGTTGCGCTCGCTCTGAGATCAAAAGTTGGCATAGTCCAGAAGCAGGGAACATGAGAGGACGTTCTCAAAAGCAGGTAGAGCCCAGCAAGTCTAGGGAGAGTTTGAATTCAAGCACAATACAAAAATATTTAAAAAGCCCAGGTCCAGAGCATAAACAACAAGAGGCCAAGGAAACAAAAAAGGCCACAGCAAAGAATAAAGGAGGGCAAGGGGGATCCCACAATATAGAGGCTCAGGCCGAGGTAGAACCAGGCCCAAGCATGGAATTTGAACACGCTGCTGAGGCCCCTCCAACTAAATATGAGATGCAAGAAATGCTCATCAAGCTGGAAAACTCAATTAAAACGGAAATTTCTAATGTCAGATTAGATCTAGGACACCTCCTCAGGCGAGTAGAAGAGGCGGAAAAGGTGGCGGAACAGCAGGCCCAGGATATAGAGATCCTCAAAAAACAAGTAAAAACCCTGCAGAGGGATCAATACGAGCTGAAGTATAGATTGGAGGAGCAGGAAAACCAAAGCAGGCGTCAGAACCTAAGGATTAGATCCATACCGGAGCAGAATGGGGAAGACCTGTTTATAGTAATAAAGGAACTTTTTAACCCCCTTTTAGGAAGGAGCCTGGAGGGTGACCTTAAAATCGACAGAGTCCATAGGATAAGAAAACCCCGAAACATTAGAGAAGATGTGCCCAGGGACATAATAGTAAAGTTCCACCAATTCGAGGATAAAGCAAAGATTTGGGAAAACCTAAGAGGGGCACAACCATTGAAATTTCGTAATCAGAAGGTCCAAATATTTTCAGATTTGTCAGCAGGAACCCTGGCGAGAAGCCGCCTATTAAAACCTCTGTTGGATTTATTGAAGGGAGCCAACCTGAAATACAGCTAGGGCTTCCCATTGTCAATAAGTGTGACAAAGGAGGGCAGGACATTCAAAATGAAAAATATGGGGGATCTGCAAATGTTCTGCAGGAACCTGGAGATCCCAGTCCCAGACATTCCAGATGGCGTTATGCCTAGGTAGAAGGGTAGAAGTTCGGTATCTGTGCTTATAAGGGGGGGGTGTGGGGGAGGGGGCGAGGGGGAGTCGGGCGGTTGAGGGGGGGTGGATGGGGGGGGCGGGGAGATGGAGTAAAGAAGGGGGCAGAAGAAGGCCCTTCAAGGCCCCGCACCTATTGCAGGGGGGGCCACTACAGCTGTCCATGCCCAGTGCCCCACCCTGGAGCACGAGGGGAAACAGGTCGGTAATTTGATATTCCCGCCCCTCTGTTTTCTCCTATATTACAGTATTTATCATACATATTTTTTGCCCTTCTATTGTTTTTTGTTTCTGTCCAATTTGTTCCTATTTTTTACCACCCATCTCTCCTTTTGACTGACTGATGGACTGCTGATACCATGGCTAGCCATTGAGCTGTTTGTGCCTGGGAACAGCATGAACACTTAGTGCATTTGCATTATCACGCTGTCCTCTCAGGAACAGGTTTAGCCTGTAATCTCAGGTAGTAGGGGGTTTCATAGGTGCTATAAGGGTGTGCAACTTATTGGGGTAGGGAGGAACCTCCCCCACCTGCGGGCTTCCTCGCTTTTCTATGAGGGATCATATACTGTTTACCGGGAGGGTTTAGACAGATTGGTGGGATTCCCTTTACCGGTATTCCCACCATATCTGTCTTTTAGGGGTGGTTGTGTACACATTTTTCTGTGTTCAGCTTTGTATAGCTAATAAAACCTTTTTGTAGTTTACTCTGTTTGGTGTGCCTTGGTCATTTAGTTTTTTATTTTTTATTTTTTATTCATATATATTTTTTTGATCACACCCCCTTTAATATACAGTATGTGGTGAGTACTACTAAATTTCTATCCTGACGGGATTCCCATTTTTTCATATTTTTTGGTTTATGCTAATAACCAACCTCACACCAGCTAAAGCTGAAGCTCTGTTTGGACATACAGATGATGAGGAGGAATCCAGTTTTGAAGGATTTTAACTCTTGTGTTTTAGCTTGGTTGCTGATTGAGCTAAGGTTTTTGTAATTTTAAAGTTATTGTTGATACCATATTGTTTTCGTTGACCCTCTTTTCCACTTACAGAGCTAGTTTACTGGGTTTTTTTTAATAAATATTTAAAAACATTTAACCTACTGATGCTTCAATTAATGTAATTTTATTGGTATCTATTTTTATTTTTGAAATTTACCAGTAGCTGCTGCATTTCCCACCCTAGGCTTATACTTGAGTCAATAAGTTTTCTCAGTTTTTTGTGGTAAAATTAGGTGCCTCGGCTTATATTCGGGTATTCGGGCTGGCTTATATTCAAAGTATATACGGTACATATATATATATATATATATATATATATATATATATCTACACACACAATATCTCACAAAAGTGAGTACACCCCTCACATTTTTGTAAATATTTTATTAAAACTTTTCATGTGACAAAACTGAAGAAATGACACTTTGCTTCAATGTAAAGTAGTGAGTGTACAGCTTGTATAACAGTGTAAATTTTCTGTCCCCTCAAAATAACTCAACACACAATGTCTAAACCGCTGGCAACAAAAGTGAGTACACCCCTAAGTGAAAATGTCCAAAATTGGGCACAATTGGCCATTTTTCCTCCCCGGTGTCATGTGACTCGTTAGTGTTACAAGGTCTCAGGTGTGAATGGGGAGCAGGTGTGTTAAATTTGGTGTTATCGCTCTCACACTCTCATACTGCTCACTGGAAGTTCAAAATGGCACCTCATATATATATATATATATATATATATATATATATATATATATATATATATACACAGAATCTGAGCAGCTGTGGAACGATCTCCCGAATACTGAATAGAGAAGGAGCACCAGAGAGAGAGGAGCGCCATGCCACCCCACGATGAACTCTGGTAATCCTGCCTAGTCCAAGAGGTCTGCAAGAGTAAGGTAGGACTTTACCGATTCTTAAGGGAGAAGCAGGCTGTGAAGGCACCCAGCCTGGGTTTTACTGGGACTGTGAAAAAATGACCCATGTGAGTAAAAGCAAGATCTTAATGGTACTTAATGGAACTTTATAGTGCGGGGATCCGTGTCTGTGTCATATAAATGAACTGCCCGTGGTGTTGACATATTGTTGAACTAAGAAATCAGAGGGAAAGTGTGCACACCAGCAGCCCCAGTAATCCCAGTAGACAGGGGGGACAACCGCAATTTGAAAAACTGGGGGGAGAAGAGCGGCCTGAGAGTTACCCTCCGTTTGTAGACCAGAAATTAAAAGGGGCACCTGGGGGGACACTGGATTGTAGAAACCGTGTACTGGACTTGTCTCCGTTGGGTTCTTTTCCTTCCTGATTGGGGTTGCGCTCGCTCTGAGATCAAAAGTTGGCATAGTCCAGAAGCAGGGAACATGAGAGGACGTTCTCAAAAGCAGGTAGAGCCCAGCAAGTCTAGGGAGAGTTTGAATTCAAGCACAATACAAAAATATTTAAAAAGCCCAGGTCCAGAGCATAAACAACAAGAGGCCAAAGAAACAAAAAAGGCCACAGCAAAGAATAAAGGAGGGCAAGGGGGATCCCACAATATAGAGGCTCAGGCCGAGGTAGAACCAGGCCCAAGCATGGAATTTGAACACGCTGCTGAGGCCCCTCCAACTAAATATGAGATGCAAGAAATGCTCATCAAGCTGGAAAACTCAATTAAAACGGAAATTTCTAATGTCAGATTAGATCTAGGACACCTCCTCAGGCGAGTAGAAGAGGCGGAAAAGGTGGCGGAACAGCAGGCCCAGGATATAGAGATCCTCAAAAAACAAGTAAAAACCCTGCAGAGGGATCAATACGAGCTGAAGTATAGATAGAGGGAGGTGCCCCTGCAGCTGTCCAATAGCGAGTAAGGCGGTTGATGGTGGGGATAGAAGTTAAGTGTGTCTCCTACAATGTGAAAGGGTTAAATTCACCAGGGAAGAGGCGGAAAATTCTGAATGAATTACAGAGGTACGATGCTGATGTGGTCTTCTTGCAGGAGACTCACCTGGTGCAGGAGGAAAACATCAAGCTGAATTCAAAGAATTTTCCAGCATGGGTTTATTGTGACTCACCTATTAAAAGGGCAAAGGGAGTAGCTATCGGGTTCTTGAAAAGGATCAAATTCACACTGTTGGAGAAGTTGGCGGATGAAGAGGGGCGATTTCTGTTTGTAAAAATTATTCTAGGGGACAGGAAATACACATTGGCTAATGTTTATTGCCCCAATAGAGACCCGATAAAATACTTCTCCCAGACCCTAAGGAGACTGAATGTATTTAAGGAGGGGGAAACAATCCTGGCAGGTGACCTTAATTTTTGTCTGGATCCGGCCTTGGACAGGTCCTCTGGGACCCGGGACATGGGGAAAGGCTCACTGATGAGATTAGGGAAGGATATGCACGATAGCCAGCTCATCGATATTTGGCGGGTACAACACCCCAAAACGAGAGACTATTCCTTCTTTTCCCCAGTCCACAGGACCTACTCGAGGTTGGATTACCTGTTGATCGACCATAGCCTGTTGGAGTGCATAGCAGACTCAAAGATAGAGGCTATTACCCTATCAGACCACGCTCCAATCTCCATGACAGTAAAGCTTAGGGGACTTTTGAGGGCCCCGTTCTCTTGGAGGTTCAATGAGGCCCTCCTTATGAAAGATTCAGTGGTGGAGAAAATACAGTGTGAAATAGATGAGTTCTTCACATACAACGAGTCGAGTGAGATAACGGGGGGAGTTCTGTTGGAGACATTCAAGGCATACATAAGAGGGATCATAATTTCCATAGACTCAGGGGAAAAGAGAGAGGGGAGATTGAAGAAAGAAAATCTCGTAGCCAAAATCTATCAGCTGGAACAAATACATAAAGCCTCACTAGGAAAGGATGAGGCTACATTTAAAGAACTGACACTAAAAAGAGAAGAGCTTAGGGAGTTATTGGAAGAAGAGATGGCGAAAGCTAGGACTACACATTTAAAAAGGTTCGACATGCAGGGTAATAAGGTTGGGAAACATCTAGCGTCAGTCACAAGGAAAAAAAAAGACGAGAACTACATAGAGAAGATCAAAGACAGTAAAGGTAAAATGAGGCATACCACAAAAGATACAGCAGAGGAATTCCAACAGTTTTTTGCAGGACTTTATTCGGGTAGTAAAGCAGGAAAAATTAAGGGAAATAAGGAAGAGAGGGCGAAGGAGTATTTAAAAGGGGTGGGACTTCCCACGCTGTCGGAAGCAGACACATTAGAGCTAGAGCGCCAGATAACGGAAGAGGAGATCTATCAGGCATTGAAGTCTTCCCCCACGGGCAAAAGTCCTGGGCCCGATGGATTCACAAATAACTTCTACCGGAAATTCAGCAGATCCCTGGTTCCCAGGCTGCGCCAAATTTGGAACGGTCTTGGGAAGCAGGGAGTTCTCTGTAGAGATGCCCTGCTGGCAGCTGTAACACTTATCCCAAAGGAGGGGAGGGACAGGACTTTATGCTCGAGTTATAGGCCGATCGCGCTCCTAAACGCGGATACTAAGCTATATGCGAAGGTATTGGCATCTCGGCTGAAAGAGAAAATGCCCTTTCTGGTCCACTCAGACCAAGTGGGATTTGTCCCTGGGAGGGAAGGAAGGTACAATGGGGTGAGATCTCTCCTGATAATGGAGGCATTTAGAACGAGTGGGATCCCCAGTCTACTCCTGTCAATTGACGCCGAAAAAGCGTTTGACAGGGTAGACTGGGGATTCATGTTTCAAACACTTGAAGTAATGGGAATAGGGCCCACAATGTTAAATTGGATAAAAATTTTATATAACCAACCTGCAGCATATGTAAAGGTTAATAAGACACCCTCAGCTCAATTTGTTATGAAAAATGGAACGAGGCAAGGTTGCCCACTGTCACCACTTTTGTTTGTCCTGGCCTTAGAACCCCTCCTAGCTATGATTAGGAAAAACCCTGATATAAGCGGTTGCATAGTGGGTGGGGAGGAACACAAACTAGCCGCCTTCGCGGATGACGTACTTCTCTTTGTTTCTAAACCTAGAATCATGATCCCAAACCTCCTAATTAGCCTGAGGAACTATAGCGAGCTCTCAAATTTTAAAATAAATCTAGAAAAATCAGAAGTCCTAAAAATAAATATCAATAAAATGGAGGTGCTCAGACTGGGGGAAGTGTTCCATTTTCCATGGAAAAAATCCCTGAAATACTTAGGGGTTAATTTAATATGCGATAAAGCGAAACTACATAAGCAGAATTTCATCCCCCTGTTAAATGAAATAAAAAGGGAAATAAATAGAATTAAATACTGCCCTGTCACATGGGTAGGACGAATCAATCTTGTAAAAATGGTGCTCGCCCCAAAAGTCCTGTATATAATGCAGATGCTTCCGATTCCCCTCCCGGAGAATTTTTTCTGAGTATTATCCAGCCTTATAAGTAAATATGTCTGGGATAATAAAAAACCCAGAATTGCTCTAAAGACACTGAGGAGAGAAAAAGAAAGTGGAGGGCTCGCTCTCCCAGATTTTAGGTTATATCACAAAGCAGCGGTCTTAGCACGAGCACTAGATTGGGCACATAGCAGAGAAACTAAAAGATGGGTGAGTTTAGAAGAAAGGATGAGTAATGCACAATTAAGTCACGCAATTTGGAATCCCCCTCATGTTAGGGGACTGGGTAAGGATACACACTATATCACACAATACACATACAAAATCTGGGATCAGATGCACTCAAGAAATAAATGGGACTATAACTCCCCCTTAATTTTTTTAAAAGAGAATTCGCTCTTCCCACCGGGGATGGAGATAGTGGGGGGGTAATTGGATATTAGATAGGGAGGCACAGGTAAGGGGTATAATTAAACGAGGAAAAATAATCACGTTTCACGAAATGGCAGCACAAGAGGGGGTTTGGATCTTAAATGGGTGGAGATATGCACAGTTAGCTCACTTTATTGCTAGTCTCCCTAGACCCTTAAGGGAGGAAGCAGAGTATAGACCGATAGAAAAACTTTTTAGCAAAGATATGAAGAAGGCCAAAATTGCAGCAATCTATAGAATCTTGGTGAGAGAGCTGAGGGCGGAGCCACCCCTGTTTATTAGGAAATGGGAGGAGGAACTGGGTGCCTCTGTCAATAGTGAGGAAGTAAAGCGCATATTAGAGGCAACACATGGAACGGCAGTGGACTCAAAAACCAGAGAGAGCAACTATAAGTGTCTGACTAGATGGTATATGACCCCGGTCAGAGTTAGTGCATTCTCCCCAGATAAGTCTCCGAATTGCTGGAGAGGTTGTGCAACTCCAGGATCTATGTCGCACTTGTGGTGGGAATGCCCAAAAATAAAAAAACTTCTGGCAAGAAGTGATCAAAATAATTGAGGAAATAACAGGCAAAGCGATCCCTTTCGACCCGTGGGACTGTTTGTTCCATAGGTCGGAAGGGGGAATGAGACGGTACAAAACCTCAATAATCCCGGTATTATTAAACTCAGCCAAAAATATCATCCCTAAGAAATGGCAGAAACAAGATGCGCCGAGGATAGGAGAGTGGGTGGCCAACGTCAATGAAACATATGCTCTGGAGCGATTCGAAGCAAGTAATTCTACAGGAAGTGACTATGATACACAAGGGGGTAAATGGGATTGTTGGGCCAATTTTAGAAAATCCGAGCGCTATTTAGAAGCAATCACATTGTAGGACGAGACCTGGAACATTAGAAACTGCCAAAGCTTGAGGTGATAGCGACAGCTGCAGGGGCCAGGGAGGGAGGGGGGGGAGGGGAGGGGATAAATTTGTGTAAAGACAAGCAGTGAAGCGTTGATTTATTAAATTTATAAAAAAGCAAAGAATACGCTACTATGATGTGACGATAATGAGATGGGATAAAAATGACCTAATCAAAGTGATTTAATCCTCTCAAATGAACTCGCTGAAGTAGCAAAAAAAAAGAAAGAAAAAAAAAAAAATGTTAGGGGTGTACTCACTTTTGTGAGATACTATATATATATATATATATCCAGCTCCTGGCTACACAAGATTTTATATATTCACTTGATCTTTCAGTGAACGACCCCCACCCCTGAGATGATGGGTCATCTTGGAGGGTAACTAACTGACTTGTGGATTTTGGGTAGGGCATAGAACACCAGTATCCTTGGATGTTCCACAGTAAGAAATGCAACTTAAAATTCAACTTATCCTTATCCTTATTGATGATATTATCAAGATAGGCTCTATCAATTATGGTAAATAACTGGGCCTTCTCTCTTTCTAGATTGATACTGGGTATGAGGGTATGCCAGTCTTTGTTGTGCAAAATGCATTTACACATATCAATGTATCTTGTTCTATCCGTTAATACAATATTCACCCCCTTGTCCACTGTCTTGATGAGCAAGTCGGGGTTCAGCTGTAATTCATACATGGCATTGCATTCCACAGGTGTCAAGTTGTCACTGGAGATGCCTTTCCACCTTAGTTGTCTCAATTCTTTAGTGACTGTTTAACAAAGCAGGACACACTGGCTATGGCAGACATGGGGGAAAAGGACCCAGATTGCCTGAACAAGCCTATCTCCTTTAAGGAAGCACTGTTTGTCTCTTTACCCTGTTCCAGGGGAAAATCCTCACTCACCTCTAATGGAGCATCATTTTGCAAAATTCTTCATCAATAGATTATTTTTCCTGTTTCACAGCTCCTTCCTCCCAGAGATCAATAAGATCGCTCAGTGCTCTGTATTCCCGTCTGCTTAAATGTGTCCAATCCCCTAATGCTTATGTTTTCCTTTCATGTAAGGCTTGTAATACCAACCTCCTAGTAAACAAATTGACAAGTAACATATCTTGAACAACAGGTATACATTGGGGATTTACAGGGCCAAAGACTACCACAATATAAAACAGCATACACTACAAAGTTATAACATGTGTGGTAAGGGGTTAGGGGTTAGGCAGGAACCTGTTCATCTTGGCACATTGAAACGTAGCAGAGAACGAAAATTTAGTGAAAGAACTAGAAATGGTGTGATAGGGACTTGGTTACTAAGATTTGTGTTATGGAGAAGAGGCCAGTTGGATGAGAGGTATCAATGTAGCATATTTTCAAATAATTGGGGGGGGTGGTCAGAAATAAGGTAGAGAGAGCTATTTCTTGGTCCAGGACCTTGTAATTGGGGAGGGTGGATTGGCATTGCGGAATTTGGATAGGTGGTGTTAGTGTGTGGGTATGTAGGTGGAAAATCTAGAAGGGATATGGTAAAGTGTTGATGGGAGGAGGGGGGGTGGGAAGGGGGGAGGGGGGATGAATAGGGGATATTGGAGGAAGGGAAGGAAAGAAGGGAGGGGGGATGTCTCTGACTTCCGTGGCTGTTTACGTTTGGAGGGGGTGCTCCAGCTTAGAGAATAAGTGTCAAAAAGAGGAATGGAGAATGGTGAAAATGGGTTACGAAGTGCGATAGGTGAGGCCTATCATGGTTCAGGTTGTTGTTTGAGTAGATGGATCCAATATATTAATGTATTCAGGTGTTGTCTGGTAATGTGACCAACAGGCCCATTTTTTGCAAAATTCCGTAGGAGTGTCCCATGCGATGTGGATACGTTTTTCCATTTCAGCCACTTTGCGGATTCTGAGGAGCCATTCTTTGAGTGTGGGTATTTGAGTTGCATTCCAATATAATGGAATACACTATTTTGCTGTGTTGATCATACACATCGCTAGTGATTTGTGGTAGGAGTTGTGTGGTATGGATGAGTGGTGGAGAAGGAATTGAGCTGGGGAGAATTCTAGGGCATAGGAAGTAATCTGGGAGGTGATACGGCCGACTTCTTATCCGAAAGTTTGTAGGGAGGACCACCCGATGTGGAATAAAGAGCCCTTTTCCTGGTGACATTTCCAACAAATTTCTGGTGTAGCGGGGTTGAATTTGTGTAGGAGGGATGGGGTACGGTACCACCTGGATTGGATTTTGTATTTTATTGTATTTGTTTTCTTGAGTGGTGAAATTTGTTGACCCTTTATGAATGTTCAGAAAAATCTGTTCCCAGTTGTCTTTCGAGAGTGAGATGGTTAGGGCTTTCTCCCAATTTTTGCAAGCAAGGCTCTTGTTGGCTTGCATGTCAGCAAAAATGAGTTCATGTGTGGCAGATATTAGGTGAGATTGTGGTGTCTTCTGAATACACAGCCTTTCGAAGGGCGTGAGCTGTCTCGATCATTGCAGGTCTTTGTCTAGGGATTTTAGATAGTGGGCAAGTTCAAGGGGGATAGGTGGTTTTTCCAATTGGGTGGATAGCTGGGAAGAGGATAGGGGTTCACTCTGGTGAAAGAACTGGTATGTCCTCATTATCCAATTGTCTGTAAGAAAATGGCTATGCATTCCTGGTGGGAAGTCAGGGTTTAATTTAACTGGTGTGAGCGGTCCGGGGACGGAAGATATGGAGGTCTTGTGACATGTCTGACAAATGCAGTCTGGGGTGGGTTCTATAAAGGGATGGCATTGTATAACTGGAGGGATGTGTCACGGAGGGATCCATGGAAGAGAGTCCAGTCGCAGGTTGGTGAAAGATGCTTCCAGGGAAACCCAGTCTTTTTGAAGTGAGTGTACATTCCAGTCCACTATCCTTGTGAGGTGGGTAGCTGTGTGATAGTTTAGGAGGTCTGGGAGGCCTATGCCTCCAAGTTGCTTTGGTAGGGTAAGTAGTGAGTAACTTATTTTTGGTTTGCGTTCCCCCAGAGGAATCTGGAACAAATACTTCTGTATGTTTAGAAGACGGCAGGTGGGGCCTGTATAGGAACTGTCTGTAATATGTAGAACATTCTCGGTAAAGCATTCATTTTTATTATTGCCACTCTGCCAAACCATGAGAATATTGGTTTGTTCCAGGATTTGAGGTCAGAGTTCAGTCTATTTAGGAGGGGGAGATGGTTCATTGTATATAAGTCAGAGAGCTTGGATGGGAGCTGTATACCTAGGTATGTGATTGATTTGCGTTTCCACTGGAATGGGACGTTTTCTTTGCAGTGGGCTACTAGAGATTGAGGTAAAGATATGTTGAGGGCAAAGGATTTTGAAAAATTAATTTTGAGGTTGGAGAGTAGTTAATAGCATCGTTAGTGAAGTCACCGGGTTTGTTAGGAATAGCAATATGTCGTCTGCAAAGGCGGCATATTTATATTCCTTTATGGGCGTTCAGATTCCCTGAATATCTGAGTTGAATCTCAGTTTATGGAGGAATGGTTCAAGCGTGAGTATGAAGAGAATGGGGGATAAGGGGCACCATTGTCTTCTTCCGTTACGGATGGGGAAGGCACTCGACAGAGTGTTGTTTACCCGGACTTTAGCCGATGGGCCTGCATAAAGGATTAGGTCGGATAAGTGTGGACCCAGGCCAATTGCCTGTAAGACCGCTCTCATGTAGTCCCATGCCACTCTGTTGAATGCCTTCTCTGCATCTAGGGATAGGAAAAAGCCTTTTTGGTTTGTGTGTGTCATCAGGTGATGTAGGTTAAATGCTTTAATGGTATTGTCCCTGGCCTCTCGGGAAATGATAGAGGGGAGTAGCGGTAAGAGTCTGTTTGCTAGTATCTTGGAAAATAGCTTAATATCCTCATTTAATAGTGATATTGGTCTGTAATTACTTGTACATGTGGGATCTTTGTCGTCTTTAGGGATGACTACAATGTGTGCTTCCAACATCTCTCTTGTGAGAGGGTTTGAGGAAGAGAGGGAGTTGAAGGCATTTTAAAAGAGTGTTTGGAGGGTGTCAGAGAATGTTTTGTAACATACCGCGGAGAGGCCATCAGGGCCTGGGCTCTTGCCTGGTTTTAATTGTTTTATCGCCTGTTTCCATTCTGCTACGGTGATCGGGGATTCGAGGTTTGTGGCAACGTCTTCGGGAATATTTTCTGGGGCATATTGAGCTAAGAACGAATTTATTTCGTTAGTTCATTTGGAGGGTGAGATCATAAGGGGGTTGGATGTGTTGAGATCGTATAGGGAGGCATAGTATTTTTGAAATTCTTCTGCTATTTCAATGTTATTCGTAAGTGTCTTGCCCGTGTGGGAGTGTAATTGGTGAACCGTGGTGCTGGCTTTTTTCTTACGTAAGGCTTGTGCAAGGAGGTGGCCACATTTTTTTCCGAATTCGTAAAAGAATTTCTGGGATAAGGTGATTTTTTTCCTGAGATTTTGGCCTAGTTTCTCTTGTGCGTGTTCGCAGTTCTTGGTGAGTTTGTGTAGCTAGATTGTGCTAATGTAGTGCTTCAAGTTTTTTAGGTTTGGTGTAGAGTGTAGCCAATTTGATCTTCTTTTCTTTTTTGAGTACAGCTGTTAAGGAGATCAGCCTGTCCCATATTACACATTTGTGGGCCTCCCATTGTGTCAATTTAGAAGTATCTGGGGTGTCATTTTCAGCAAAGTAGTTGGTTAAACAGTTGCAAATCTCTTGTTGTTTCGTGTTGTCTAGTCTCCATATGTATGTGTGGTTGAGTTTGTCAGGGAAGGTGAGTGTCATCGAGATAGGGTGGTGGTCTGAAAGTGTCATCTGTTCTATAGTTGCCGCTGTCAGAGTGGGAAGGTCTTGTTGCGTAAGGAAGAAATGGTCAAGACGCGAGTACTTATTGTGGGGGATAGAAAAAAAAGTGAAGTCTTTATCGCTCGGATGAAGGGCATCTTCTGATTTATTTGAGGGCCCTGTAAGGTAGATGGGAATGTCCAGATAAGGAGTCTAATAGAGGGTCTAGTGGGACATTGAAGTTCCCTTCAAGGATCAAGATCCCTTCTTGGAAGTTGGCTAGTGTTCGTGTCATGGCTCAAAAGAACGGGGACCTGTGCTTTGTTGGGACTGTATATGTTTGCCAGTGTGATAGGTTTGTTCTTAAAGGTGCCCTTCAGGAAGACATATCTGCCCTGGTCATCAATGAGAGTGTCCGAGACGTGAATAGGAACATTTTTGGATAGGAGTATTGGGGCTCCTTTGGACTTTGAAATCAGGGAAGTGGAGTGGTAGCTATGGGGGTAGAAGCAGTTTGTTAGAGTCTGTATTTTCTTGGTGCAAAAATGGGTTTCCTGTAGGAAGATTAAGTCCGCTTTCATGCTTCTCATATTAGCTAGTAGTTGGGAGCGTTTCTCTGGGGTGTTCAGGCCTTTGGCGTTCAAAGGATAGTAATTTTAGGGAGAGGTTAGAGGTGTTAGGCTTATGTGATGTCATTATAAGTGTAGGGGTGAGGAGTCCAAGTCATTTATGTTGGTGCAGGGATGTCAGAGACGTTGGGGGGGCAAGGAGCAGTGGGGCCTGGTGTGTACGTAGGGGAGGTAGAGTGGGTCTCAGGTAGGAAGGGTTAGTGAACAGTGGTGGACTGGGATGTGTAAGAAGCTAAGGTGGGAGGGTCGTGAGGTTGTACCCGATGTGGGAGTTGACCTGCAAACCCACCCAAGAGCGGGGGGGATTCCGGTTCGCGTCAGCGGTGTCTACCAGAGTCCACTGTTGGTGGGGGTAGTAGGTGGCGTTCAACTAGAGGGTGAGTTCTGTGTCCCTAGGAGGTCTATAGGGTTGTGTAAGGAATTCATAGTGGGTGCTGTCAGAGATCAGGTGGAGGAAAGGTCTCCATTGACAGCAAGCTAGAAATATGTTGCCATGGTGAGAGAATCAACATTTGGTGTGGTGGGACAGATCCGATTTGGGTTGTTTCGGGAGACATGGACGGGGGATGGTGTCAGGGAGGAATTTTGTGGTTTGAGTTTGAATGTAATATTATCATACTGGAGGTTTCATGTTTACATGACATAGGGTAGGAAACAAATGCTTTAAACAAAAGCATCAACATCAACAGTAACATCATTAATAACAGTATTAATAATAACTATAAATATAACTATACCTGTGTGAGACATGAGTAGTACTCTGTGTTCTGAGGGGGCCACGACCAGGCCTGATTTAGAAAGCAAAGCCGTATGAGTGGCCCTTTTTGGCCAATTAGGGAGGAATGAGGTGCAATAATTTTTTGGGGGAGTATCCACCTGCTCCATTAGATAAGAGGAGCAGGTCAGTGTTCTTAGGCCTTTTGACAGTCTTACCTGAGCGTGGCCCTCTCGGAGACCTGGCCCCATGTTCGTGGCTGAGCCACAAGGGGAGTAGTTGCCATGGTTCCCTGTGGTAGGAGAAAGGGTTAATAACATGAAATTTTTAGTATGCATATTAGTATACAGTTGTTATCCTGAGAATGAGTATCAGAAAAAAGGGGAGATAAGTGTTGAGGGAGAAAGAAGGAGGAGGAGAAGATAAGGTTGAGGTGTTGATCCAGATGTAGATAAAGAGAGACAGTAGCAGGGAGGAAAGATGGAGGAAGGCAGGTAGTGGAGAGGTGGCAGTGAGAGCTCGGTCCATTTTTAGGCAGGTTTGAGGCCTTTACTATCATGGTCTCAGAGGTCTTGGGGGAAGATACCGTGGGGCATATGGTACCCTACCATATGTGTAGCATAAATCACCTGAAGGTTCAGAATTGTAACTGCAGAGGAATAGAAAGCACCCGACCTGGTGCATTGATAGAGTCTGGAATGGTTGTTGAGTACGGTGTCCAAAGGGCATGGTTCGAATGTGTAGCTTAACATCTCCACCAGGTGACATAGATGTAGGTTTTACTGTTCTTCTCTGTAGGTGGTATTGGCTACTTTTCTTGAACTTTGAGTCCCCCATCTTGAGCTCTTCAGGTCAGTCTCTCCCTTTGCATTGAATGAATGAATGATTTGTAAAGCGCTGCAAATGCGAACTGAATCGCCTCAAGGCGCTGATGCATTGTGTTGTCAAGCTTCACTAGAAGAGGTAGGTCTTGAGTTTTTTCCTGAAAGCCAGATGGTTTTCTTCCATGCGGATGTGAGTCCGAAGAGAGTTCCACAGCCCAGGTCCCTGGACTGCAAATCTTCGTTCTCCCCTTGCTTTGTAGCGGTATTTGGGAATGAGGAGGAGGTTTTGGCTAGATGATTGCAGATTGCGATTCGGTGTGTAATGTTTTATTTTCTCTCGGAGGTATTGAGGGGCGTTTCCATGTATACATTTGTGGGTGAGGCAGAGCGTCTTGAAAGTGATACGATTCTTTACTGTTAGCCAGTGTAGGCTCCTCAGGGATGGGGAGATGGACTCCCAGGTTTTTTTTCCTGTTATTAGTCTTGCCGCCGCATTTTGAATGGCCTGTAGGTGCGTAAGCTGATATTGGAGTAATCCTAGGTACAGTGAGTTTGCGTAATCGAGACGGGAATTAATGATTGTTCCAACTACTGCTGCTTTGTCATCTTCTGGGATGAAGGGGATGAGTCTGCGTAACTTGCGGAGGAGATGGTGTGATCCACTAACTATTGATCCTATTTGCGCATCCATTGTCATTTCTGGGTCCAAGATAATTGCAAGACTTTTTGCTCAGTGAAATGGTTTGTCTGAAGATGGCGGGGGGTGTCCATGGAGTCTTGGTTTTGGGATTTTGGTTAGCGTGCAGGTAGAGTTCTGTTTTTGACCTGTTGAGTTTGAGGGAACTAATGGTCATCCAGTTATCTAGTGAAGTGAGGCATTTCTCTAGTTGCTGATGGTGGTTTTTTTGTCCGGTGATCCAAAGTAGATTTGGGTATCATCTGCGTATGAGTGGAAGCAGAGATTTGATTTTCTGATGATATTGAGGAGAGGGCGGATGTAAATGTTGAATAGCACTGGCGACAAGGGGGAGCCCTGAGGGACTCCACAGGAGATTGCCTGGGTTTCCGAGGTAAATGCTCCTAGTTTCACTGTCTGCGAGCGATTCTCTAAGAAGAATGCAAACCATTTTAGACTAGACTCTGTGGCTCCTGCTACTTCTGTGAGCCGGCCAAGTAGAGTATTGTGGTCCACTGTGTCAAATGCTGCGCTGAGGTCTAACAGTACCAGGAGACATGACTCTCCGTCATCTGCTGCTTCGAGTGCATCGTCCCATACTTTTAGAAGTGCTGTTTCCGTGCCATGACCTGGGCAGAAACCTGATTGTAGAGTGTCCAGAAGTTGATGCGTGTCAAGATGGCATTGTAGCTGTTGTACTACCGCTTTCTCCATAATCTTGGAGACGGTGTTGAGGCTTGTTATCGGTCGGCGGTGGTTGGGTCTTTAGGGTCAAGATTGGGCTTTTTTAGCAGGGGTTTGACGATGCCTTGCTTGAGGGTAGTTGGTACAATCTCTTCTTTGAAGATTGGGAAGTGTTAGTTCAGTGAGGAGGGGAGAGGTAGCCGGCGGATATGGTGGTGGGGATCATAGTCATCAGTGTTCCAGAGTAGATGGACTCAGGATATGCTGCTTACTTCTTTGGCTGTACGAAGGGTAGGGTGAGGGGGATATTTTACGTAAACAGTTTGTATGGCGGGGATCAGAGGGGTGTTCTACCGTGTCTTTGGAACCATGACTGTTCAGTTAAAGAGTTCAAGCAGACCGTGAAGGTGGTGGTCATGCTGTGGTCTCTCGGGTATTTTGGAAACAAGTTTTTTTTTTTGGATGTTGGGTCCCTGTGTCATGTAAAAAAGGGAAGGAAAGTGTAGTTACCTGTCTAGGTAATGCGGGCCCTGCGGTGCGCTGGAGAGGCCGTTGGGCTTCCATTTTGTGGGGCTCAGGGATCCTCGGTGGAGTATGAGGAGGAAGAGGATGGGGTCGGTGATGACTAATATTGTAGTTGCCCGCTTTGTCTATGCCTTCCATAGAAGTGGCTCTTCTAGGTGATGGCAGACGGTACTTTGAGATTTACTGTTCAGCCCTGGTGCATCGCTGATAAGCAGAAGGGGAACTTCCAACGGTAAATGATGGATCTAGCTCTCAGGATTTCCAGTAAAGGCCGCAGTTCCTGCCTGCGTTGTAGGGTGATATTGGATAGGTCTTGGTAGATCTTTATCGCCGCCCCCTGGAAGGATAGTTGGTTACGGCTTCTTGCTTTGTGAAGGATTTCCTCTTTCAGTGGAAAGTCCATGAGACAGCAGACCGCATCTCTAAAGGGATCTGTGTCCCTTCCCCTCGGGCTTAACGCCCTGTGGATCCACTCAAAGGTGATCGGTGTGTCTAGGGGCCTCTCTAGGAGATCATTAAATATATTGGTGACCGTTAGGAATAGATGACTGGGGTATATTGATTCCGAGACTCCTCTTATCCTAAGGTTTTGGCGTCTCCCACGATTGTCTAGGTCCTCCATGTGGCGGTTAATCCCTCTGAGGTGGACAGCGTGGGATTCAGTCAGCTGCTGTACATGACATAGAGAATTGTCTAGGCAGGCTTGCATGATTTCCACTTCTTCCACCCTTAAGGCTAAGGCCTGGATGTCGGACCTCATGTCCGTGATGGCTGCCATAGTGTGATTTTAATATCAGCTGCGATGCTGCAGAGGTCCTCCAGGTTAACAGCAGGGGGATATCTCTTCCCTGCTTCCGATCTGAATGGGCTCTGAGCTCCGGAGCGGTGTGGGCTGATGCTTGGGGAGCGGGGCTCACACGAGGAGGGTGTTTGTGAGGCCTACATCTTGCTTCTAGGCCGCGATCGGAAGATCGTGGGAATGTGTCAGCTTACCTGAGTGTCTTGTTCCCGTGGGGATCGGGAACGTGTTGCCAAGACACTGCGGGAGGTTCTCACCGTGTCTTGGTAGTTGTTAGGCTTGTTAGCCAATGAAGCTGGACCTCTTGGAACGGGAGCTCCAGATCTACACGTCCATCTTGGAACGGCTCCAGACCACACCCCGTAAATATTTTATTTTATCTTTTCATGTGACAACACTGAAGAAAAGACACTTTGCTACAATGTAAAGTAGTGAGTGTACAGCTTGTATAACAGTGTAAATTTTCTGTCCCCTCAAAAAAACTCAACACCCAGCCATGAATGTCGAAACCGCTGGCAACACAAGTGAGTTCACCCCTAAGTGAAAATATCCAAATTGGGCCCAAAGTGTCAATATTTTGTGTGGCCACCATTATTTTCCAGCACTGCCTTAACCCTCTTGGGCATGGAGTTCACCAGAGCTTCACAGGTTGCCACTGGAGTCCTCTTCCACTCCTCCATGATGACATCACGGAGCTGGTGGATGTTAGAGACCTTGCGCTCCCCCACCTTTTGTTTGAGGATGCCCCACAGATGGTCAATAGGGTTTAGGTCTGGAGACATGCTCGGCCAGTCCATTACCTTTACCCTCAGCTTCTTTAGCAAGGCAGTGGTCATCCTGGAGGGTCATAATCATGTTGGAATACTACCCTGCGGCCCAGTCTCCGAAGGGAAGAGATGATGCTTTGCTTCTGTATGTCACAGTATATGTTGGCATTCATGGTTCCCTCAATGAACTGTAGCTCCCCAGTGCTAGCAGCACTCATGCAGCCTCAGACCATGACACTCCCAACACCATGCTTGACTGTAGGCAAGACACACTTGTCTTTATACTCCACAGCTGGTTGCTGCCACACACGCTTTACACCATCTGAACCAAATACGTTTATCTTGGTCTCCACAGAACATGGTTCCAGTAATCCATGTCCTTAGTCTGCTTGTCTTCAGAAAACTGTTTGCAGGCTTTCTTGTGCATCATCTTTAGAAGAGCCTTCCTTCTGGGATGATAGCCATGCCAATTTGATGCAGTGTGTGGTGTATGATCTGAGCACTGACAGGCTGACCCCCCCCCCACCACCACCACCAATTGAACCTCTGTAGCAATGCTGGCAGCACTCATACGTCTATTTCCCAAAGACAACCTCTGGATATGACGCTGAGCACATGCACTCAACTTCTTTTGTCCACCATGGCGAGATCTGTTTTGAGTGGAACCAGTCCTGTTAAACCGCTGTATGGTCTTGGCCACCAAGCTGCAGCTCAGTTTCAGGGTCTTGACAATCTTTTTAGCCTAGACCATCTTTATGTAGGGCAAAAATAATTTTTTTCAGATCCTCAGAGAGTTATTTGTAACACTAAAAAGTCACATGACACCGGGGAGGGAAAATGGCTAATTGGGCCCACTTTGGACATTTTCACTTAGGGGTGTACTCACTTTTGTTGCCAGCGGTTTAGACATTAATGGCTGTGTGTTGAGTTATTTTGAGGGGACAGCAAATTTACACTGCTATACAAGCTGTACACTCACTACTTTACAAAGTGTAGCAAAGTGTCATTTCTTCAGTGTTGTCACATGAAAAGATATAATAAAATATTTACAAAAATGCGAGGGGTGTACTCACTTTTGTGAGATACTGTAGATGCCTTTTACTACCCCAAAAATGTCACCTCTTAGTGTGGGACAGAATGTGAGTCCCTTCAGCAAAAGTGAATGTTGAGTATGTGAGATCTGAGCCTTAGAAAGGTTTACAACTCTTAAGCATTCTTGTTCCCTGTTTGTGTCACATATTAAATAGTTGTGTATGGACCCTCTTGGCTAGTGTGTAGGGATGAGCCGAACACCCCCAGTTCGCGGCAGAACATGCGAAAAGACCAAAAATTTGTGCGAACATGCGAACCCACGTTAAAGTCTATGGGACTCGAACGTGAAAAATCGAAAGTGCTCATTTTAAAGGCTAATATGCAAGTTATTGTCATAAAAAGTGTTTGGGGACCCGGGTCCTGCCCCAGGGGACATGAATCAATGCAAAAAAAAGTTTTAAAAACTGCCGTTTTTTCGGGAGCAGTGATTTTAATAATGCTTAAAGTAAAACAATAAAAGTGAAATATTCCTTTAAATATTGAGCCTGGGAGGTGTCTATAGTATGCCTGTAAAGTGGCACATTTTTCCCATGTTCAGAACAGTCCCTGCACAAAATGACATTTCTAAAGGAATAAAAGTAATTTAAAACTGCTTGCGGCTGTAATGTAATGTTGCCCCCCCAGCCCATTACCAGGCCCTTTGGGTCTGGTATGATTATTAGGTTAACCCAAATACCCAAATAAAAAAAAAGGCATGGGTCCCCCAGGCCCTATATACTCTGAACAGCAGCAGTATACAGGCGGTCCCAGGGTTACCAACAAGATAGGGACTGTAGGTTTGTTCTTCAGTTGAATCTGTTTGTCAATTGGAACAGGTACATTTTCAAAGTGTAGCTCCAGCCAAAAAATATATTTTTAAGCTTTTTGGATAACATAGGGAAGGGTTATCATCACCCCTGTAACATTTGTTTTGCTGTCTGTGCCCCTGTTCAGAAGATTTCACCTCACTTTCTGTCCCAATGACAATTGGATTTTGAAAATTTTGGGTTGTTGTAGAAACAAGGATTGGTGATAAAGCATCAGTGGAGACACCTTTTTCCCATATTAGCTTACAGGAGAGAATTTCCCTTCCTAGGGGTAGATTTCCTCTCACTTCCATTTGTAAGTAGGAGTCATCCTGTTGTCCCCCTCCATTTGTAAGTAGGAGTCATTTGTAAGTCGGATGTTTGAAAATAGGGGACCGCCTGTATATACTATACGGACTGCCCTATACACTTGGTGGAAAATTGGGCCTTAGGTGTTGGTGGCACCAGAACACTGTAAGCCCTCACAGTTACTCTTGGTGGGCGCTGGAACGGGCCCTGCTGTGAAATATTATATCAAGAATTGTAATCATGCACCCCTGTGAAACAGGGGCATAAAAATTGGGCCTTATGCCCTGTACACATGACCGGTTTTGCCGTCGGAATAAACTCTGAAGGTTTCTCCAACAGAATTCCGCTCAAGCTGTCTTGCATACACACGGTCACACCAAATTCTGACCGTCAAGAATGCGGTGACGTACAACGCGTACGACGGGACTAGAAAAAGGAAGTTCAATACTCCACCCTTTGGGCTCCTTCTGCTAGTCTCATGTTTATCTCGTGTTAGTAGCAGTTTGATGAGAGATGATTCGCGCTTTTAAGACTCGTGCTTTTCTGATCGTTACTGCTCTTCAGTTTGTGCCTGTGGGCTCGTATCTGTTCTTCAGAGCAAGCGTCATTTTTGGTACGTCGAAACAGCATACAGACGAGTGGAAAAATATAGAACATGTTCTCTATTTAAGTCTGAATTTTCGACATTAAAAGTCCGATGGGGCATACACATGGTCAGAATATACGATGAAAAGCTCCCATCTGACTTTTTCTGTCGGAAATTCTGACCATGTGTAAGGGGCATTAGGCGGCGGTGGTGGTGGTGGTGGCACAACACTGTAAAGCCTCACAGATACTTTTGTTGAGCACAGGAACAGGCCCTGCTGTGAAATATTAGATCAAAATTGTAATTACGTGCCCCTGTTAAACAGGGGCATAAAAATCGGGCCTTAGGCGCTGGTAGTGGTGGTGGTGGCACAACACCGTAAAGCCCCACAGATACTTTTGCTGAGCACAGGAACAGGCGCTGCTGTGAAATATTAGATCAAAAATTATAATTAGGTGCCCCTGTTAAACAGGGGCATAAAAATTGGGCCTTAGGCGGTGGTGATGGTGGCACAACACTGTAAAGCCTCACAGATACTCTCGATGAGCACAGGAATGAGCCCTGCTGTTAAATATTTGATCAAAAATTGTAAATACGTGCCCCTGTTGAACAGGGGCATAAAAATTGGGCCTTAGGCAGTGGTGGTGGTGCCCTGAACCGAAAATATTCCTAGAAGTTATCATTAAGATTGAGGAGGAATAGGATATTCACTCAGCATAATAGGATAGTCACTCAGCATATGCAGTCTTCAAGGGATCCCACATCCATAGAAAAATCAATCAGTTACATCAGCATCAGGTGCTTGGTAGCTGGTGATCCAAGACTAATTCATTTTTATGAATGTGAGCAGATCAACAGAGTCTGTGGACAGGTGCACTCTGTGATCGGTTACAAAGCCTCCAGCAGCACTGAATGTGCGTTCAGAAAGAACGCTGGATGCAGGACAGGCCAGTAGCTCAATTGCATATTGAGCAAGCTCTGGCCAGTGGTCCATCCTCAAGACGCAGTAACCCAGCAATCCTGTTGGAAAAGTCTCCAAGTCTGATCTTGCCCCTATATATTCCTGCACCATGTAATTCAGACGCTGGTGATGGTTGTTGGAACCGATCAGACCTGGGCGCTGAGGACTGAAGAATTGTCTGAAGGCATCGGTCAGCGGCCACCTTCTCCAAAGATCTTTCTGTGACTGCACAAAGCCTCGGCAACACGTTGTCCAGCACAAGGAAATTGTAACCTCCCAGGCTCTGGAAACGCATTGCACAAACTTTCTGCAAGGCCTCCCGAAGATGTTTCATCCTCTGCTCCCTCTGTGAAGGCTGGATAAGTTCTGCAACCTTACCCTTGTAACGTGGATCAAGAAGGGTTGCCAGCCAGTAATGATCCCTCTCCTTGATACCACAAATCCTAGGGTCCTTTCGCAGGCTTTGCAGGATCAGGGAGGCCATGCAGCATACGTTTGCTGAGGCATTCGATCCTGAGTCCTCTGGGCCACTAAGGATCACATGATCCTCAACCACCTCCTCCCAGCCATTGAGTTCCACCTGGTGGGCATGTCAAAAATGAGGCGGTTCTTGGGCAGGTTGCATTCTCTTTGAATGTCAGCCAGCCGAGCACTGGCATTATATGACTGGCGGAAATGACCACAGACTTTCCTGACCTGCCTCAGGAGATCCTGTAAGCTGCTCAAGAACCGTTGCACCATTCCTGGTTGAAGCTGGCGTGGCATCAACCACCTCTGAGCCTGCCCCCGCAGAGCTGACAGAATCTCTGCCCCAGTGTGGCTCCTGTCCCCTAAGCAGACCAACTCAAGCACCGCATGGCATCTTTTTGCCTGAGTGCTTGCATAGCCCCTTGAACGCCTACGGAGCACTTGTTCCTTGATGTGGGTCTTTTAAGTGCTGTTGCCAGGGGACTGCATGGGTGGTCATCATATGTTTGGTCAAGCATGTTGTGCCCAAGCGGTTGCTGTTTTGTCCATGCTTGATACGCTTCAGACATATGTTGCAAACAGCAATGGTGCGATCTGCTGCACACGTGTCAAAAAAGGCCCACACCAAAGAACTTTTCAAAATATGTGGGGAGTCAGCAGCGCCCTGCACCTGCTTAGCTTTGTGGTGTGATGCAATTGGGTGGCTGCCCTTAAACTGCCCCCTGGTGGGCATCCTGCCTCGCTGGAGATGTGCCTTCTCCTCCTCCTCTCCTATCAGGCACCCAAGTAAAGTCAGTGACCTCATCATCCCCTCCCCTCTCATCACTGGAGCAAACTTGGAAGTATGCTGCAGCTGGTGGAACATGACTGCCAGTTTCTTGACCTTCTTGGGCACCCCCTCTCACTAGGCTCATGTTACTCCCTTCCTCAACCTGGGTACCATCATCGGAGCCTTCAAATTGCTGCGCATCCTCCTGCAGCATGTACCCGACACTGTGGTCGAATAGTTCAGGGGACTCCTCCGTACATGATGTTGGGACTAGGGAAGGAGTGACTGATGACATGGAGCTGATGGAATAGGCCACTTTGGCAGCTGCATTGGCAAGCAAACTGCTCTGAGCCTGGGTGACAGAGGATGAGGAGGATGAGGAGGGCTTTGTTATCCATTCCACCAACTCTTCTGCATGTTGTGGCTCAATAACACTCCCAGCTGCAGAAAAAAAGGACAAGTGTGCCCCACGGCCACGTGCTGAGGATGCACCGTGTCCATGACCAGCACTGTCAACTGTAGACACAGAGCCTGCTTGTCCTCTTTTAGTGGCTGTAAATTTTGTTTAGGAAAACCACACTACACTGTATTGTGTACTGTGTACACCACCAGGAAAGTAGTAGCAACTGCACTAGGGGTGCACGGTACTGTGTACACCAACATAAGTGTAATAACAACTATGGGTACACTGTATGTATTGTGTACACCACCAGAAAAGTAGTATCAACTGCACTAGGGGTCTACGGTACTGTGTACACCAACAGAAGTGTAATAACAACTATAGGTACACTGTATGTATTGTGTACACCACCAGGAAAGTAGTAGCAACTAGGGATGAGCTTCGAGTTCGAGTCGAACTCATGTTCTACTCGAACATTGGCTGTTCGCAAGTTCGCCGAACAGCGAACAATTTGGGGTGTTCGCGGCAAATTCGAATGCCGCGGAACACCCTTTAAAAGTCTATGGGAGAAATCAAAAGTGCTAATTTTAAAGGCTTATATGCAAGTTATTGTCATAAAAAGTGTTTGGGGACCCGGGTCCTGCCCCAGGGGACATGGATCAATGCAAAAAAAAGTTTTAAAAACGGCCGTTTTTTCAGGAGCAGTGATTTTATTAATGCTTAAAGTCAAACAATAAAAGTGTAATATCCCTTTAAATTTCGTACCTGGGGGGTGTCTATAGTATGCCTGTAAAGGGGCGCATGTTTCCTGTGTTTAGAACAGTCTGACAGCAAAATGACATTTGGAAGGAAAAAACTCATTTAAAACTACCCGCGGCAATTGCATTGCCGACAATACACATAGAAGTTCATTGATAAAAACGGCATGGTAATTCCCCACAGGGGAACCCCGAACCAAAAAAAAAAAAAAAAAAAAGATGTGGGGGTCCCCCTAAATTCCATACAAGGCCCTTCAGGTCTGGTATGGATATTAAGGGGAACCCCAGCCAAAATTTAAAAAAAAAATTGACGTGGGGTTCCCCCTAAATTCCATACCAGACCCTTCAGGTCTGGTATGGATTTTAAGGGGAACCCCGCGCCAAAAAAAAAAAAAAAAAAAGGCGTGGGGTCCCCCTAAAAATCCATACCAGACCCTTATCCGAGCACGCAACCTGGCAGGCCGCAGGAAAAGAGGGGGGGACGAGAGTGCGGCCCCCCCCCCCTCCTGAACCGTACCAGGCCACATGCCCTCAACATTGGGAGGGTGCTTTGGGGTAGCCCCCCAAAACACCTTGTCCCCATGTTGATGAGGACAAGGGCCTCATCCTCACAACCGTGGCCGGTGGTTGTGAGGGTCTGCGGGCGGGGGGCTTATCGGAATCTGGAAGCCCCCTTTAACAAGGGGACCCCCAGATCCCGGCCCCCCCCCTGTGTGAAATGGTAAGGGGGTACTTACCCCTACCATTTCACTAAAAAACTGTCAAAAATGTTAAAAATGACAAGAGACAGTTTTTGACAATTCCTTTATTTAAATGCTTCTTCTTTCTTCTTTCTTCCTTCATCTTCTTCTGGTTCTTCTGGCTCTTCTGGTTCTTCCTCCGGCGTTCTCGTCCAGCATCTTCTCCGCGGCGTCTTCTATCTTCTTCTCCTCGGGCCGCTCCGCACCCATGGCATGAGGGGAGGCTCCCGCTCTTCTCTTCATCTTCTTCTCTTCTTCATCTTCTTCTTCATCTTCTTCTTCTTCTTCTTCTTCCTTCTTCTCTTCTTCCTGTCTTCTCCGGGCCGCTCCGCAATCCATGCTGTGGCATGGAGGGAGGCTCCCGCTGTGTGACGGCGTCTCTTCGTCTGACGGTTCTTAAATAACGGGGGGCGGGGCCATCCGGTGACCCCGCCCCCCTCTGACGCACGGTGACTTGAGGGACTTCCCTGTGACGTCACGGGGAATGCCACAGGAAAGTCCCGTCATGTCACCGTGCGTCAGAGGGGGGCGGGGTCACCGGGTGGCCCCGCCCCCCGTTATTTAAGAACCGTCAGACGAAGAGACGCCGTCACACAGCGGGAGCCTCCCTCCATGCCACAGCATGGATTGCGGAGCGGCCCGGAGAAGACATGAAGAAGAGAAGAAGGAAGAAGAAGAAGAAGAAGAAGAAGAAGATGAAGAAGAAGATGAAGAAGAGAAGAAGATGAAGAGAAGAGCGGGAGCCTCCCCCCAAATGCCATGGGTGCGGAGCGGCCCAAGGAGAAGAAGATAGAAGACGCCGCGGAGAAGATGCTGGACGAGAACGCCGGAGGAAGAACCAGAAGAGCCAGAAGAACCAGAAGAAGAAGAAGATGAAGGAAGAAAGAAGAAAGAAGAAGCATTTAAATAAAGGAATTGTCAAAAACTGTCTCTTGTCATTTTTAACATTTTTGACAGTTTTTTAGTGAAATGGTAGGGGTAAGTACCCCCTTACCATTTCACACAGGGGGGGGGCCGGGATCTGGGGGTCCCCTTGTTAAAGGGGGCTTCCAGATTCCGATAAGCCCCCCGCCCGCAGACCCTCACAACCACCGGCCACGGTTGTGAGGATGAGGCCCTTGTCCTCATCAACATGGGGACAAGGTGTTTTGGGGGGCTACCCCAAAGCACCCTCCCAATGTTGAGGGCATGTGGCCTGGTACGGTTCAGGAGGGGGGGGGGGCCGCACTCTCGTCCCCCCCTCTTTTCCTGCGGCCTGCCAGGTTGCGTGCTCGGATAAGGGTCTGGTATGGATTTTTAGGGGGACCCCACGCCTTTTTTTTTTTTTTTTTTTGGCGCGGGGTTCCCCTTAAAATCCATACCAGACCTGAAGGGTCTGGTATGGAATTTAGGGGGAACCCCACGTCAATTTTTTTTTTAAATTTTGGCTGGGGTTCCCCTTAATATCCATACCAGACCTGAAGGGCCTTGTATGGAATTTAGGGGGACCCCCACATCATTTTTTTTTTTTTTTTTTTTGGTTCGGGGTTCCCCTGTGGGGAATTCCCATGCCGTTTTTATCAATGAACTTCTATGTGTATTGTCGGCAATGCAATAGCCGCGGTAGTTTTAAATGTGTTTTTTCCTTCCAAATGTCACTTTGCTGTCAGACTGTTCTAAACACGGGAAACATGCGCCCCTTTACAGGCATACTATAGACACCCCCCAGGTATGAAATTTAAAGGGATATTACACTTTTATTGTTTGACTTTAAGCATTATTAAAATCACTGCTCCTGAAAAAACGGCCGTTTTTAAAACTTTTTTTTGCATTGATTCATGTCCCCTGGGGGAGGACCCGGGTCCCCAAACACTTTTTATGACAATAACTTGCATATTAGCCTTTAAAATTAGCACTTTTGATTATTCATGTTCGTGTCCCATAGACTTTAACGGCGTTCGCGTGTTCGAACGAATTTTTTTCCTGTTCGCATGTTCTGGTGCGAACCGAACAGGGGGGTGTTCGGCTCATCCCTAGTAGCAACTGCACTAGGTGTGCACGGTACTGTGTATACCAACAGAAGTGTAATAACAACTATGGGTACACTGTATGTATTGTGTACACCACCAGGAAAGTAGTAGCAACTGCATCAGGGGTGCACGGTACTGTGTACACCAACAGACGTTTAATAACAACTATGGGTGCACTGTATGTATTGTGTACACCACCAGGAAAGTAGTAGAAACTGCACTAGGGGTGCACGGTACTGTGTACACCAACAGAAGTGTAATAACAACTATGGGTACACTGTATGTATTGTGTACACCACCAGGAAAGTAGTAGCAACTGCACTAGGGGTGCACGGTACTGTGTACACCAACAGAAGTGTAATAACAACTATGGGTGCACTGAATGTATTGTGTACACCACCAGGAAAGTAGTAGCAACTGCACTAGGGGTGCACGATACTGTGTACACCAACAGAAGTGTAATAACTATGGGTACACTGTATGTATTGTGTACACCACCAGCAAAGTAGTAGCAACTGCACTGGGGTGCACGGTACTGTGTACACCAATAGAAGTTTAATAACAACTATGGGTGCACTGTATGTATTGTGTACACCACCAGGAAAGTAGTTGCAACTGCACTAGGGCTGCACAGTACTGTGTACACCAACAGAAGTGTAATAACAACTATGGGTGTACTGTATTGTGTACACCACCAGAAACATAGTAGCAACTGCACTATGGGTGCACAGTACTGTATATTGAATATTAAAGTATATTGGTATACTCTAAGTTAGGGATGAGCTTCGGGTTCGAGTAAAACTCATGTTCGACTCGAACATCGGCTGAACAGCGAACAATTTGGGGTGTTCGCAGCAAATTCGAAAGCCGCGGAACACCCTTTAAAAGTCTATTGGAGCTGGAGAGGAGGGGAGGAGCCAGATGTGGGCGTCCAGCTGACCTCGGAGAACGCTCTGGGATGCCGGGTCTCTCCTCCCTCCTCGTGTCTAGCGGTGGTGCTGTGATGCTAGTAGCGGTGCCTGTGGTCTAGTTGCGGGTGGCTGTCTACTAGCCTTTCGCTCCGGGGATACGCCGCGGGACTTGGGTCTCTGTACGATCGCGGCTGCTACCTCTATCCCCCCATCCCGTCCGCGCTGCCTCCCCTCGTCTCGGAACCCAGAACGAGTGGGGAATGGAGGAGGTGCTGGGGGAATTAGCTAATGAGGGGAGCTGAAAAATCGAAAAATCTCGGCCCATGACTACCACGCATCGAAGCACCTGGAGAGGGAGCTGAACGGGAGGTAACGGAAGATACTGTTGATAGCTTCCTAGGGACACAGAAGCCTCCGGAGAAGAAAAGATTGGCAACCCTCAGATACCCTCAGATAAGTACACTGGAATGCATGGAGCTGGAGGGGTAAGTGCCTTACATGAAGTCATACCGCTGGAGCATTAACATGCATTATATGAGGCTATATGAGGCTAAAGTAAAATCACAGGTAAACTATCCATGGACAGTAATATGTACAACTTACCCAGGACATTACTTAAAAGGATACCCCAGGGTGCACAAATCTTTTCTTAAGAGTTTAAACCTTCTTCTTTAAGGATATTGGTACTGTCTTATACTAAAATGATATAAATTTAAAGGAGGGGGCGTGCTAAAATTGTATGTAAGATCAGTTTATTTTTCCTTCTTTTTTTTTTGGACTTGCTGATGTGTTTTTTGGGACTTGATGCTGACGGCTAAAGATCTACAAGGGATGGGACCAGTTTAAACCGCATGGGAGGGCGCTGCCTGTATTGAGCCCCCCGAATTTTCTATGCAATTTTTGGTATAAAGGTGGGCCAATAGGGATCGTAACTTCATTATATGAGGCTATATGAAGTTAAGGTGAAGCATAGGTAAACCACCCACGGATAGTAAGCCGTACAACCCACCC